>JAGTJP010000094.1:0-98025 GCA_020744175.1 Auriculariales sp. MPI-PUGE-AT-0066
AGTCGTGTTACGCAGCATGCCATCGCAAGAGAAGGCATATCTACTACACAAAACTAAGCACTAGCGCCGATCGTCTAAGTTCTCCTTTGGAACCTGCAGGACCCATAATTTCGGACCTACGCCGGGTCCACATGAGTGAGGCGATTTCATCCATTATTGGGAACATTCGAGTGCACTTGGCTGGATCTGATTGCCAAGTATGGATTCTGCATGCGCCTGATGGCAAAGCTCAGTGGAAACTCCTGAAGGAGTCTGAAATACACGGGGTTTTTGGCGTGCAACATCCACACCCCGACTTGAGTCAGTACATTCTTCACCCCAGGAAGAAATACGGGGAGTACTCGTGGGTTTTGATGGACAGCTCCAAGCGAATGTTACGATAGCACACGATGATATAAGCAATCTACGTTGTTCAACTTTGGATAATACACGGATGAGCTATAGGTGATACAAGTATCGTACATGGAAGCGCACAGCTGCTTGAAGGCTGAACTAAAAGAACGCGTACTCACCACTCAAGGTAGCAGCAGACTGCCTCAGCCGCTGGTACGCCTCGCTCTTTTCCATATCGACGCCGAGAGCGGCTGCCTGCCTGCCAAGCGTCTCTACATCTAGCACAATCTGTGCCTCAATCCTCTCGTCTGCCGCAGAGCTGCCTTCCTCTTGCCCGTTCCTCCCGCCACCACCTAAGAAAGAGAACCCGGTTTGCTGACGCTGCGTTCGTAGTCGTCGCAAGGTCTTCTCAGCGCCCTTCGTGAGCTCAAGCTGCATGAAGTAGGTGCTCGCAACGCTTTCAAACACCTCGGAGCTCCATTGCGCTCCGACACGCTGGTGAGTGTCGAACCAAACCAGGAGCATCGAGGTACGACCGAAAGGGCCGCAGTGTGTTCACGACGAGTTGAGATGGCTCAGAGACGTCTCTCTTTTGTGTCTTGGCGCGGAAGTGTGACGGGATGGACCGGACTGAGGCGACATTTTCGCTGCAGCAGCTCGAAAAGTCGGGAATGTGCTCTGAGAAGTTCTGGACAGAGAGCTTCGAAATCGCTGCAGGGGTATCGGGATTAGGATAGCAGAAGATGTCCTGGAATGACGACAAACCTTCTTCAGAGTTATTTTCGGTCTCGGCATCCTGCCTTGATGTGGTTGATAGCTTCTGGCTTGGCCACTGGTATCCGCAGGCGCAAATTTTTGCCCACTGGCTTGCGAGGCAATTCCTGTGACGACACTACTGGAACCTCCGTCAGACGTGGCCGCTTGGCTACGGGACTATCGCTCCTTTCAACAGAGGATACCTCGTTGTGTAGACGCTTGCGCCCCGCCAGCACGGCCACTTGCTGAACGACCGCCTGCTGCATGACAGCTTTCTGCGCGACGACTTGCTGCGTGACGACTTTCTGCGCGACTTGCGACGACTGCTGCGTGACGACTTTCTGCACAACCGCCTGCTGCATGACAGCTTTCTGCGCGACGACTTGCTGCGTGACGACTTTCTGCGCGACCGCCTGCTGCGTGACGACTTTCTGCGACGACCTGCTGCATGACAGCTTTCTGCGCGACGACTTGCTGCGTGACGACTTTCTGCGCGACCGCCTGCTGCATGACGACTTTCCGCGCGACCGCCTGCTGCGTGAGCGTCACTAATTTCAACACACTTTTGTGTTCCTTCTGGCGCGCCAATCGCCGGTGCTCCTTTCCCGTAGAAGGAGCTGCAGCTCTTGGCGCATACATGGCTGCTTGCAGTCCCTTGAGCACAGGGAGGATGGTGGGCCATTGACCCACGGCGAGTGTGGGTCAAGATTGTCGATGGGCTTCAAGATGTGCCGTGAGGCCTGATGAGAGGAGGAGGAAACAACTTGCATGCTGGTAGTTGGTCTTGCAAGAGCGGAAGATGAAAGCGGTTCAATTCCGATTCCGCCCACTCTATGTCTGGAACGTCACGTGGTTTTGGAGCTCATGCTATCTTTTCTCTATCGCCCGCATTATGCCGTGCCAATGCACAGTTCTCACTTCCTTAGAGTATTGTGCGGTGGTAGCTGGCGCATCTTGTCAGCAGAGTAGCATACCCGGGCAGAGTTGGACTGTGTAGTAGTGCTCTTGGGATGGAACCGACTGTCTCGTTGAAGTTCCCGACCATATCCTGCGAGAGTCACTCTGTCCCACTCCCACCAACGATTAGAGAACACAAGCGCGGCTGTTATAGCATTAAAGGATAAATGAAAGAGGGAACCGAGCGACAGAGTGTGGGGCGGAGCAGCCCGCCTTGATCCATGTACAGACCCGAGACCGACTAAGCTACAGCAATGGGCTAAAGAGCACAGAAAAATGGCGGACGGAGAAAAGGAAATCCAAGAGCAACGTGGGAGGTGGTCGTGATGTGCTGAAGCGGAGGGTTGTCGAGTTGTGGTCAAAGATTACATGCACGGAAGGGAGGGGAGCAAAGGCAAAAAGAAATCGCAAAAGGAGCCATGAAGGGTCCAAGTGATCGATCCAGAATCCAAGAGCAAGCAGACACCGAGACGATGACAGGGGAAAATGGTGTGGTCTATAGCCGCTTGAAGGCTTTCTTCCGCTTGTCGATGGTGGTGGTCGCGGGTCGCTTGACACCAATCGTCTTTGCCGCCAGCCGCTGGTGCCGGTGCCGGTGCGTTTGTTGACTGCTGCAGCGGCATGATCGCGGTCGACGCCGTGGTGCCTTTGCTCGACGACGCAGCCGACGACAGTGCAGGCATGTTCTCCGTCTCTGCGCTCGCCCGTGGACGGGTCTGCATCCGTCGAGTTGATCAGACCGCCGCAACGACATGACGATTTGTATAAATGGAGCACGCACCTTTGGTGTCGCATGCACCTGCGTCACAATGCGTGCCCGGGTACAGTAATCATCGTGGTTCTCAAGCAAAAGTTTGCCGGCATCATCGTCGAGCGCAGACTCGGGGTTCGGGTAGATGAGGAGACACTTGACGACGGTGAGGATGTGCGCGAGCGTGTGAGTCGGCAGCAAGTCCTTCTTGAGCGTGTTGACGCAGATCTCGCCCGCCTGCGACACGTTCGGGTGGAACAACTTCGTCGTGAACCAACCTGCAGTAGCAGCAGCGGCGGCGCGTCAGCAACTTGTGCGAATGTGATGTGATGCAACGCGTGCACGTGACCGCGCGGCAGCTCCGCCCCATGACACGACAAAATTTCGCAATTCGCATACGCATATTTAGGCGGCGCCGCGGGGAACTCGTCCGTAAATAGGAACTTGACGCGAAAGTGGCCGCCCTCGTACGGCGTATTTTCTGCGCGCGCGTGTAGAGGTCAGATTTGTGGCTGACAAGACGAGTACGAGGCGACGCACCGGGCCCTTGGATGATGCCGACGAGGTTGGTCACGTTCTCGTCATCGACAACCACGCGCACGCCCTCGGGTGGGTCGGATCGCAGCGCGGCCACCTCGCGCATCAGTCGTCGTTGTACGGCCGGGTTGAACTGAGACCCCATCGTCAATGACAAGACTCACGCCAACACCAGCCCGTACACACTCGTAGGCAAGCGTCGCAGCGATATATGGGTATGAGTCTGCCATGTTCACGGCCAGCGGCTGACCATGACATGAAACGATCTTGAAGTAACCCTGATTAGACTTGTAAAATTGGCGTTTGGGGAGGGGCTAAGGCTGATGAGACGGTGAATTTAGCCGCGACGCGGGAGCAGCTGCTGGCGGCGCAAATGGGCCAGGCGCATCTCCAAGAGCGCGTCAATGACCTCGCGAAGCAACTCTCGACTGCGCAGGGGTGGCTCACTGTGTACGACCCTTATCCCACTGCGTCCGCTGCTGGGTAGGTCGACCAGCGAGTTCTGTTGTGTGATGAAATGCTGATGGGTGTGTGTGTTCGCGTGAGTGATGGTGGGAAGGCTAGGTGGCTAGGGCTTGCAGGCGGCTGCTAGGCTGGGCAGAATAGCCTTGCGACGGAGCTCCCATATGTTGACAAAGTTGCTGAAGATACGGTCGATCTCGGTTTGCTGATAATCCCGCCCATCATTTGGCCTGACGAAGGTGTAAGTACCCATGATAAGGCATGCGCGAGGCAGCATACAGTCACGCAGCCGGCAGAAGTGGCCGTGTCAGGTAAAGCGGGTAGTAGAGGTGGTAGCAATGATGGGAAAGATCAAGGGCGAGAGCAGAAGAAGAAGCGACGGGCGGCCGCGGTGGTGAGGCAACATGCATGCGCTTGGCGCAGGGTGTTTGATCTCCTGGCGCCAGAGCTCGGGCGTTGGTGAGTGGGCTCGACGCACGACAAGGACGGTGATGATTGCATCTGCGATTCTTCATGTGCCGCTCACGTGATCTGTCAGAGGGTGGAAGTTTGAGCTCCCCAGTGTCGTTGTACTTATACTTCGGGGCCTTGACAGTAGGGCAGCACCAGGTTCACCGCCAATAACTGCGAGTCTTTGCGCATCCCCAGGGGGAGCGAGCATGATCGATCAGTTGGGTTGGCTGAGCGGTGCTGCTGCGGCGGCGGCGGCAGTCGACGTAGAAGTCGAGGCGGCGGCGGCAGGGGTCAAGGCGGCGTCAGGTGTTGGTCCAGTGGCGGAGATCGTGGCAATGGGGGCAACGGCAGCGCGGAGGTCAGCGGGGTGGATGGAATGGTAGTGCCACTCGGCCTCGTCACGCGAGGGGGCTGAATCTGCGCGTCACACGCGCGTCGCGCCAAGCAGTTGTGTTGCGAACCGGGAAAAACCCATTGGCAGGTGGAGGTGTCCATGCACATGTTGTGCTGTTGAGGTCTGGCAAAAGTGGAAATTGGAGAGGAACGAAGCGGAATGAGATTGGCTCGGGGAGGGGACCGAAGTTGAAGCGACGTTGTTCGTGCCTCCGCTGACGATCATTTGACCTTTCCCTCTCGATAGTGAGTTCGGCCATCCGCTGCAAGACCTGAGCAAAAGTTGTGGGAACCGGTTTATCCTAGAAGGCACATTGTCAGTTCATCGATAGTTGTACACAAAATGGAATAGAACTTACATATAGTCGAGTCGAGTCTGTCGGAATGGTATGGGTGTTCTGTTGGGTGCTGGGGGGGGAGGGGGGCTGTGAAGCAAGATGCTGGCACTGGCTGGGCCAGCATCTTGTGAATACCAGACGCTGTATGGCGGTGAGCATTTCGGATGAGTTTTGGCAGGAAAACTCACAAAAATCCCACGACTAGTCCGAAAACAAGAGAAAAAAAAAGGTTTTTGACGTCGACTCCCATTCCGAGAGCAGTATCGGTAATGTGATGGAGGTGGTGTGCGCAAAGAGTGCCTGCCGAAAGGAGATTTCCGGCCTCACCTTTGTCTTCTCAACCAACGTTGGCATGGATGACGAGCATTACCAGGCTCGAAACCGAAATCGTCAGCTGCAGCTGCTCCGATCCTCGCGGCTTTGCGTCACGTTGGAGGAGTTGGGTTTTCGGCGCTCCGGCCAGCATCTCCGCCGTCACTCTCACAGAATCTCGCCGCTGCAACAGCTACAGGCAATCTGGAAACCCCCATTCATAATCAAGATGGCCTGTTTCTCTCACTTCGTCATCTCTTAAGGAAATCGAGGCTTTTTTAGCTGACCTAGAGACGACTGCCAATGTTCTGCCTCCTTTTCTCGTGTTTTTGAATGACAGCGAGGAGCTAGACCCACGTCATCCGGACAACCATAGCTTTTTTGTCCTCAGTAATGCATTGAACGCATGCTTTGTACAATTAGAAGCAGGATCTGCGGCTGAGGCGGATGTGGATCGTGTTGCTGAACTCCTCGATCTGACTCGCGATCTCACGGCGAAGCTAGCGCGTCGTAAATCTGCTATCCGTCAAAGCCAGCTGAAGAGGTCAGAGAGGCGGTTAAGTACAAGCGCTGGTACGACATGGGTAAATCGTTTGTCTATGAGCATTGTCTTGCGCTAATCAACTACCTAGGGATGTTCGAGATCGCCGGAATCCCGCCCGTCGAAGTCGTGTAGTGTACCTGACCAGCTTCCTCGCCGTCATTTTCAACCTTACCTGCGGAATATCGAGAGACTCGAGCAGTAAATTGCTGCAGGGACTACGTATACTGATTAACCTTGGGCTAGCTGGTGCTGCAGTGACTGCGGCGACTGGCACAGACAGAATCGAAAAGACTACCGAACTGCCGAGCGTGTACTGGACCTCAACTCCATTATCAGGGCTTACCCTGTCTGCACGAGCCGTGAATGTTGTAAAGTGTTTTCACCGCTCATCATGGACGACGACGATTCTTACCCGGCCGAAGTCCACGCTGAGCCCTATCCCGACTTCTGCGACAACGAGATTGACGGCAGAGTCTGCGGTCAGCCGGTGATGAGGAAGTATAAGGTTCGCGGCACAAATGAGTGGCAGAGAAAGCCGATCCGGACGTTTTTCACTCAATCACTCGAGGATTGGGTGGCAGAGCTCCTGACGCGGCCTAACTTTGAGAGAGAAGTTGATGCGTACATGTCCCAGGTTATGCTAGACATGAAGCCGTATCTGCAACGCAAGGCACGCGAGCCAAATTCCGACCCGAGGAGTGCCGCGACATCTGGTACGCTCGATTTGTGCACGATATTGCATGGTGGCCGGATGGGCATCATGGCTTTGGTCCAGACGGAAGGAACGGTCTGCGCCTACTCTTCTCTCTTGGGATGGACTACCTCAACCCGTATGGCAACAAGATTGCTGGTAAGGCGCACTCGATCGGCGCTATATATCTCATCTGCAACAACCTGCCACCTGGAGTCAGAATTCAGCAAGGGAACACCTGCCTGCAGGCTATCATACCCGGATTCCGCAAGCCGAAAGGGGAGGCTGTCGGCTGGTTCTTCAAAGATGTCGTTGCATCACTACGGCGATTCTGGAAGGGCATCCGATACTCGGAGACCTTTCTGTATACATTCGGTCGCGACGTTCATGCAATGCTGGCTCCTGTCATATGCGACATCGATGGCGCTAGAGCATTGGGGGCATGCCCGGCCATCAAGCTAACCACCTCTGCTCCGTATGTCCCGAGGTTCGCAAAGATATTGGCAAAATCTCGAAAGAGCCGCGGGAGTGGAGTTTGGTTGAGCATGCCCATCTTGCAGAAGAATGTCGCAAGCTGGTTACTGCGTCGGAGCGGCGAAACTTTACTCTAGACAACGGCGTTGGCTGGTCGGAACTGCTACGGCTGGAGTATTGGAACCCCATTTGGATGCTCGTTGTCGATCCCATGCATAACATCTTCCTCGGGCTATGTCAACGACACTTTCGTATTATAATGGGATGGATTTCAGCCTGGCGGGCTGGGGTGACGTGCAGGCTCTTGAGACAAATGCTGGCTCTATCGCCTTCGTCAAATATCTGATGGGATCGGGGGTCAAGTCCTGGCGGAGGCTCTCATCTCTTGCGACAGCTGAAACGCTCAAAGAAGTGGTATTGGCATGCCGAGGACTAGATCCCGTAGTGGCAGAAGGTACTAAAGAGGTAATCGCGAAGAGCCTGATGGCCTGGGTGCGCTACTCCTTCTCAGTGCCGCTAAAAACCGCTCTAATAACATTAAAGAAGGAACAATGCGGAGCGACAGGGGCACAGCTGTTTCACGAGTCCGCTAGCGGCTGGGACATGATCGTGCGGAATGCTGACGCGTGGCTACTCGTCCACCCGCATCTCTTCAACACAGTAACATCACCAATGCTCAAGTCACTTCTGGAGAGGAATTACATAGAACGGTCCGCGATACCAAGATATAAGAAGGATGTGATTGCTCGGCTTGTTCGTGAGGCCGTAAGTGCGATCTCAATATGCGATGTGATCGGTTCACTCATTATGCATCGCCAAGCAGGAATTTCTTGAGCAGCAATCGGTGGGAGCGTCAAAATAGAGCTCTCATCATTTTCACTGATGTTTATTTGCTTGTTCAGGAAGGTGGCGGTCATGCGACGTACCAGGAAATGTTAGCGATTTTGGAAGGACGCGAGCAGGTTAGACATCCGTACGGCTTTGAGCTCAACTCATCTCATCTGTTGTGGGCAGCTTCTAGAAGCTCCAGATCCCCAAACTCTCGAGGAGAATGACCCACCACTCGATGATGATGACCCAGCCTCTGATGAACAATCGATAACTAGTGACTTCAACGGCATATCAACAGATGAGTCGTCCGGTGCGTTGATCTTCATTTGAGCTCTCACTCATTGACGTTCTCAGATGAAGATGAGAGTATACCTCTTGAGGACAAGCCAAAGAAGCCCCGCAAACGGCGACCATTGATTGGTCGGCATGTCCTCCTCGAGTACCGAGCAGATTTACATCGCACAGATCTTCCATCGTGGATTACGCCTGGTCCACAGGATCTAGGCAAGAAAAGTCACGGGAAACTCAGCGCCGACGCCTGGCGGGTCGTGACCAGTATCCACATGATGATAACCTTGACTCGCCTCTGGGCTGGTCCGGAGCGACCAGCCAAGACTCTCAACGCTTGGCTAACTACATGGATCTTGTTCTAGTCACTTCCCTTACAACCCGACGCATGACAAGTCGGGACCGTCGCAAATGCTTACGAGAGTCGCTCCATCGCTATCTCACAGAGATACAAGATCTCTACGGGGCCAAGATCGTGACAAATCATCACATGGCCACCCACCTCGTACAGTTTCTTCGCCGATTTGGGCCGCCACACTCTTGGTGGGCGTTTTTCTTGAAAGAGACAATGGCATCTTACAGAGCTTCGGCACAAATTTCATCTTTGGTGAGAACATTCAATCTTCTACTGCTATCTCACTCAATTGCCTCTAGGCCGCCTAGAGGGCACGCTGATGCGCAAATGGTGCAACGCAAGCTTGATTATCGCAAGAATGACCAACAGCAACTTCGCACACCTGCTTGAGCCGCTTCGTGAATGGGCTGAAGACCTGCTCGGTAACCGATATAGTGGTATGCTGACGAAAGAAAACGAGCTGGCCAGCGCTATGCAAACAATACCTGGTCCAATTGGACGGCATCGTCCATCCGAGGCGGTTGTCACACGATGGCCAGCGGGAATGGGACATGCAACTCAACTTGTGTCCCTGTCGACCTTTACAGTTGGGCCAGCAACATACGCCTCCAAGTCGGAGCTAGCTGCTGTAGGCATTGTCGGAAACTGCATCGTCTACGTGAAATTGGACGGTCCCTCCACTGCTCAACCGTCCAGCACTCAGGCACGTTTGCACCCTGCGATGATACAGGAACTCGTCTCAATTCAAAAGGGCGACACCTTCACCGACATCCACGCGCTCGTTCATGTCTTTAAAGACCTGAACTCTCGAGATTGTCTCAACGACAAGTTTCGGCATCCTCGCTGGGAACCCCTACAAGCCCAGATGAGGTATCGCGTCGTAGAACCGATACCACGCCTTATCCCAGTCGAAAATATTGTGTGTCATGCGGCACGATGTGAGTACCGTGCACATGATAAGAGGAATGAGATGTCTCGTCCAGCCTTCATCTTCATCGGCCTCGACAGGGTGAGTCCTTCGGACAGCCTCCTCTGGTTCTACATCTAACAATCCTCAGAGCTAATCAGTGTACCCGAGAGTGTAAAAGTTGCCTCGAGCGTACTTTCTTTTCATAGATACTAAAGATATCCAGTCTCTTCATGTTGGGCAGAACGATGTCACCGTCGGTGACGAATATATTTGTCAAGAGATTGTCGGCACCGCAAAGACCAGGGTCTTGAGCAACGCCATTTTTACACGCTGCTGGGTAATAACTAGTTGCACATCGCATTTCTAATCACAGCTAGTGTGATTCTGCATTTGTGATCAGGCCGTTAGGACAATTTCATCGGCTTATCTCGCTGTTCAACGCAATGCGTACAAGTCGCTCAGGTGCGATTAGTAGGTACATGTGAAAGAAATATATATTGTTGAGCTTGTTCAGCGCACTCTGACCGAGCGGATTATAATGTTGGTGTCATTCGCGTACCATTGTTAAAGAGCCCAGGCACCACGGCAGCTTCCGTGCGCCACACGACTATCGAGTACAAAGGGAGAGTGCGGAATGCCAAATTATCTTCTCATTCCTTGCCCTCATACATCGCATTTGCCATCCAACTCAGACTGATATGGCTCACAACTCGAACACCATCAACAACGCCGAGCGCAACGACGTTGTGGAGCTTGTTCGACCGCCCAACCGTATGATCGGAGATATCGTAGGCGACTATGACGCTGTCGAGGACGCCTCGTGAGTTTTTCTTTCATTATCCTCAAGGTGCGCACATATTAAAGCGTCTCCGTGCCCCACAACAGCATCACTACCAACCATCTTTTTCACTCAGTCCTCGACTTCTTCAAGCACGTCGTCAATCGTCTGCATTTCGTTGACGCATGTGAGTGGTATTGCTCGTGCATTCTTATTTTTGACGTGCACTGATCCTATAATACGTACAGTCGTTGTTGCCTGCATTCTGATACTCACTCTCATCTACGTCGGTTTCTGGTTTCCCGCAGACGTCCCTGTCACAGTCCCAGCCATTCCCTCCGAGCTTCGTGACCAGTCGGACCTCGCCAGGACGCCGATGAAGACAATTGACTTCAATGTCCACTGCACGTTCAGCTTTAACTTCTAGTGCACGTCGGTGAGAACGCTGGATGGGAGACAATTGTAGATTGTTTGTTGTTCGCACGACTGCACTGGTCAGATGTCATATCTAAAATACAGCTCATCCTGCGGGGAAGTTAGTTGCTGAGTGTTATACAGACAGTCTCGTACTTTTGGTCCTTGCGCCACAGAGGTCTCACCGTAGTTTTGCAGTTGGCACGGCTAGTCAGCTCCAGTGCAAGCACATCCTGCTCTCGAAAGGCGGAAGCAGGAGCTCCAAGGGTTGTGAAAGGGGCGGTTGCAGCAGAGATCGTAGCTGAGGCGCTGGCAGGGTGAGCCCCTTTGATGACCACCGCCAGCGCGTAAGTTCTTGGGACGCGGAGGCTGGTGCTGTGGAATGTTGCATCAGCAAATTCGTAGAGATGAACATAATGAGCTAGACAAACCGACTTATAATACGGCTTATAGGTGCTAGAGTTGAGGTCGTTGAGACCGCGCTCGAGCTTACCGCCGTCTCGCGCAGTCGCGCTTTGAACTAGGCGTTTGATACCAGAACCGTTTGCTAACCATAAAGTGGCCTGTGCGGTAGCCTGAGCAAGAGACGCGCCACTGCCAGAGCGCTACAAACAGTCGGGCGGAGCGAAGAGGGTCACTCGCCTGATGGATGAACGGGTTACAATGCAGCCCGAACCCAACGGGACGCGGACGCATGATGACCTTGACCGCGCCTATCTTGCTCTGGACCTCCGACCAAATCGTGCGCTCCTCGAAGCGGTCGACCCAGTCCATGCTTTTGACACCATCGACGAGGGCCTTGTTGCGGGCGTTGATCAGACTTTCCATATCGCGCGCTTCGCCGATGCCGACGAGCCCGTTCCCGTTTCCGACAACCATGAGCGAGTAGAAGCCTTGCATCTTGCCCTTGCCCATCTGCTGAGTTGTCCTACGATCGAGCAAAGGGAAGATCATCATGCCGCGCATGTACGGCCGCGAAAAGTCGATAAATTCGCGCGGGTTGACGTTGTTGCGTTTGGGACCTCGCATCTCCTCCTCCTTCTCCATGCGCTTCTCGAACTTTCCTCGTTCCACACGTTAAAAAGCGGGCCGATATAATTATCGTCGTTCTCGTCTCCTTTGTTCTGCGCCCCACGCGACTGGGCGTTGTGGTCGTCCTCGTTCTTCTGCAACATCTTAAGCTCCTGGATGCTGCCCGGCTCCGGATCGCTCGAAACGCCCGCCTGTTGCTTCTCCTTCGCATCGGCGATCTTGTCGCGCAGGTCCACGTAGAACTCGCGGTCATCCTCGGACAGCTGCGTCAACCGCGGGTCCTCGACCTCGACCTGCTGCTGCTTGGCCTCCTCCTGCCGCTTCCGCAGCGCTGCAACGAGCGGGTCGACCTTCTGAATCCCAAGAATACGTTCCATTTCCGCATGGAGGTCTCTCTCGAGCGCCTGCACCTTTGTCACCGTATCGCTCACCATATTCTTCAAAATTTTCTGCCTCTGTACGGCCTACGCATCTGTGACGGCTCCTCCTCCTCCTGTCGATACCTAGCCTGCTCGCGCAACCGCTGGCCATCCGCCCACTCCTCGCCCGCAACCGCATCATCGCTCACCTCCCGGGCGACATCGAACCAATTGAGCGTGACGGCAGTATGAGGTGGCGTTTACGAATCGCGTCGAGGCGCGCGACGGCGATCGCGCTCATGTGCGCGTGTATAACGGCGTACTTGCGCTGCAGGTTTGTCAGCACGGCCGGTGCGATGCTTCTCGGTGGCGCCTGTTGCAGCTCCTTCAGCGCGAGCTGGAGCGCGACGCTGCGGAGCTGTGCGAGCACGGTGTCGTGTATCTCATCGCGGGAGGTTTTCTTGAATGCGAGCTCCTCGTCGACGATTTGTTCGGCGCGCGCGAACAGTTTCATGGCCTGTGTGCTGCTGCGTTAGTTTTTTTCTCGTGTACTTCCCATTGTAGATGGACGTAGGACGTACTTGACCGTTGATCCAGTCGATCTGCTCCGAATCGACGCCAGCCGCCGCCTTAGACTCGTGCTGAAACCGCGAAATGGCAGCCGACGTGTCTCTAGGCACGCCTGACCCTGCACAATCCCCAAAACGCCCATCTTGAGCGCCTCCGGCGGAACATTCTCCTGCGGCTGCTTCGCAATCTGATCCAAAACCTGTTCCGTCTGCGTGCGCAACCGCGTCGCCTCCTCGTCCAACGCCTCCAACACCGCGCGCTCCGGCCGTTCACGAGCTGGTTTGAGATTCACATCGTCCAACGCGTGTTCACGGTCCTCAACTAGGCGCTGCGCCTCCTCGGCCGGGTCCGCCGTCGGCTTGCTGCGCTGCTCGTGCAGCCACAGCTGTACGGCTGCTTCGGCGGCACGCTCGCACGCTCTGCGGGGCATAGTACAGCTCGAGCGCGCGCCACTCGACGCTATGCGGGTCTTGTCCCACCGTCGTATACTCCGGCTCGTACTCAACGACCTCGGACGTGTGCTCGCGGAACCGCGGGCCGGCCTCTGCGTTGCTGTACACGAAACGCTGCTTGCCGTCGTACGTCGAGTCCGGCCGTAAGATGTCGTAGTACCCGCCGCTCGTTAGACTCTTCTGGGTGCCACAGTCGAACGCTTCATCGACCTCGGTCCGGCGCGCAAAGTCGATCGGGTGCTCGTGCAGCGCCTCCATCATCTTCGACCGCACTGTGTAGGTGCTGGCTGACCGCGTTGGTGACGTGCTGTTCTGCGGTGGAAAGTGGGGTCGGGTTGTTTTTGTCGTGCTGGTATGTCTGTAGTGCCTCAAAGTCCTCTTCCGAAACTTGGTGGGTCTCTTTGCCCATGCGAGCAAAGTACGACACTGAGCCGTCCGGTTGATCTCGAGTCCAGAACGTACGCGGGCCTTTGGGATGCTGCACCTCGTCGAGAGCCTTGAGCCGTACGTCAAATTCCTGCATGAGCTCTGCATTCGGACCGTCTTCATCGGAATGGCTGATAGCCCGTCATCGTTCGCCGCCGCCGTCGCTCCGCGCAAAGCCATATTCGCTTTCCTCCAAATCCTCGAGCTCGTCTTCATCCGCCACTTTATGGAGCTCCTCAGAAACCCGGAGTGCCATTTCGTGCAATCGTCGGACTACCTTGGGCGCGTAGTCGGCGAGGTCACCATTGGCGTCGAGGTTCGGCACGACCTCCTTCTCATACTGCTGCATCGACGCAGCAATTTCCTGCAACTCTTCCGACTCCTCGGAGGTTGTTGGTGCCGGAAAATCGGAAATCAAGAGTTGGAATGGCTCTGCGCGAATGAACGGCCTCGGACGCGCTGGAGGAGGTCGGCACGCGCGGAATGATCAGGTCATCGTCGTCGTCGTCGTCGTTGTTATTGGGTTTCGAGGCGAAGGTGCGGGAGAAAGAGGTAAGTATTCGATGCGGTTGAAGGAGCAGTGCACGATGTCTGAGCGATGAAAGACCGGCTCTGCGGGCGGCGCGACTCAGCATCGCGATAAGGAAGCCCAGAGAAAGCAAGAAAATTGCCTGCTGGTGGGCCAGCCGTTTGTAGCGCACGGCACGGTCCTCTGGGGCGGCGCGGCGGCGAGGCGGCGGGAGAGATCCTGGACGTTCGCGAGGGCATCGGCAAGCATCTTTGCAAGGGCAGAGTCATCGGGCATGGTGAGCGAGATGGCGAGCGAAAGGGGGTAGGGTATGGGGAGGGGCGATGGACGGGCGGAATTGAGGGGACTTGTGGAATATAAGGAAAAAGGCTCTGAGGTCGTGCGGCGCGCGCGACGGGCCCAAGCGCTTCGACGCCACGACTCGGTGACATCCAACCGCCCGCGCTCCGACCCCGATGCCCCCTCCTCGGCTCCCCTCAAACAAGTAAAGTCGTCGTAGGTGAGGGAACCTGACGGCGGTGACGATTGGCACCGTGGGATCGCCGTGGCAGGAGTGAAAGCAGAGATCCTGGTTCTTGCCGGGATCTCTGTGCATTCAAAAGGTCTGATCAACTAAAAGCACGACACCGTTCTCTGCAAATTTCGCAAAAATTGTATTGAGTATCTCCAGTACTATGTATGCTCTAGTTACCACCCTTCCGACGGCTCATGTAAGTTGTAGCAGTTTTCTGTGTCACCCACGTCGGCACTGCAGCACCACAGTAAATACTCAAACAACGGCCCGGGAAGGCTACCGTATCTGGGTGGCGGGTGTCCTTGCCAGGTGAAGTGACCACATTCCAGGTGGGCGAACCGTTTCCGCCTACCCCCAAGTACCATATTTGCACCCCGAGCGCGTAAACATGCACCCTGAGGTTCCCCAAACGAGAGGAGATCGGGTCTTCACCCTGGGCAGCAATACGGAACGGACCAGCGGCCTCACCAGGCGAACTAAGCTGAGCAGATTCAACGGTGATCTTGACAAAATAAGCGTTTTTGCGACCGCGCACGGATCGGCTGAATGTCAAGTTACTGAATAGATGAGATGCTACGTCAAATAGCCTTTCTGCGTAGCATTATATCACTCACATGGGAAGTTCTGTATTTTCGCCTATGACGCCGTGGAGCTTGAGCAGTTCGGAGAATGGAGAGAGAGAAGCGGTCGTGAATGGGTCGTTACTTGGGACGATAGGCACTTCAACCTCGGGCTCGCCAAATCATCCAGGCCAGCTGGATCATCTTCCAGGTCATAGATTGAGGGAGAGCGAAGCTCCAGTGGCCGAAATGCACGATCGTTGTGGTCATTCGGCTGACCAAGTTGGGGTAGGACCTGCTGCCGGGTGACCGGGAGTGCGAGAGGTACGCGGTATACAAACAGATCTTCGATGGTGAGCAGCTCGCATCCGGTCATCGAGGGAGAGTGCACGACCTGGGGCTTCAAGGGAAATGCCATATCGACGCAATAGGATGAAGATGAGGTGCGTCCGGCTTCTTGCGAGAGAACAATGGATGTCTGAAGCACAACTCATTGTGGTCGCTACACCGCAAGCTCGCGGCATAATCAATCGAGATATTATGACCTCATACACTTTATGCTTCAATATCTCCATTTATCGCAGAGATAAGCAATAGTCACATAGAGGCTGTGCATTCAACTCAGGCGCGATTGTAGCGAGCGTTGCTAGATCGCAAAATCCATGTGGGCCGCGATCGTCCCTTCTTGAACCCAAGAATGTAGCCCTCGAGGCGAGGATGTGGATGCTCCGGGGTCAGCATAGGCTCCCAAATTGGGGTTGAGCAAAGAGTCGTAAGAACCCAAACCTGAACCCCAGCATCATGGATATGGACGCGCAAGTTGCCCAACGCGTTTGAGATAGTGAGTAGTTGCCCGTTCAGTGGACCGGCTTCTTCTGTTGGGAGGGATAGAGGTTCGTGACTTTCAGTAGTAAGGCGCATGTAGTCGTCCGGACGATTGGTAATGGGGCATCGGTCGAGTGAGCTATAGTTATTGGATAGTCAGTGAACTTTTAGCCTCTTGCGCTTAGCTTGCGCACTAGTAATTGTTCTCATTCTTTGCCTTGTGTTGACTGCTGCGGCTCGGACCGCTCGGTGCGGTTGGCAACTTCTGGGTTTCGCACTGCGAATCTAGCTGCTCGTTTATCCATTCTGATGGCGGTAGTTGTTGCTCTAAATCAGCTAGAGATATCAGGGGACGCCCGTTTATGTCTATTTGATGGTACGCGTGAGGAGACGAGAACAGTCGCGACATGTGAGTGGATGAAAGCAGAGGTTGTGGACAATCTCCGCTTGTAGCCGTTCTTCGAGACAGGGAAACAAAAGACTTCTAGTAGCGACAAGATTCGCAAAAAAACAGAGATGAAAGTAACGGCTCATTGCACCATTGCATTGATAACGAAATTGATGAGAAGACGATTAGAAAAGAGGTACAGAAGGCAGTAATGATGGGGCAATTTAGTGCATAGCCGGTGCGTGCAAACGAACTCGCTACCAAGAGAAAGCTTGAAGAAAAATACTCGTCGCGAATTTAATCGCTAGAAAAAGCAAGAAGTCTGCGTGAAGGGATGAGTCAGCTATGAACGTAAATGAATTGCAAGCCGATACTAACGCCATAACTTGATCCCACTTGGTATGAGCAGGAGGGGCAACATTGAGCTCGGCATAGGCGAGTAGATTATTCTTCTTGAGGTTATTGATCCAATTTTCGTCATACCAGTCAATTGGCAGGCCACGGCAAGGGCCACGAGACGAGCGAATTAGGTCGACCTTGCTCTTGCGGCGCGTACGAGTCTGGGTCTCACCATCTGCAGCCTGAAGTGCGCGAATACGCTTGTCAAGTGCATGCAGAAACTCGGTGGCCTTGCGGTCACGCCAGACAAACTCCTCTATCTTGAAAACAAGCTGATCCTCGTTGTCGGTGTCCGGGAGAAGCTCATCGTCGCTGGTATTGTCGCGAGAAAAAGCGTGGCGAAACGTTATGCCGGATGGGAGAAGCGGGAGAAGAGCGCTTTCATAGACGGAGAGCACTGAGGTGCGACTGTTCATAAGCTATATGAGGCAACATATCAGCCGTGCTGGTCCAGTCAGACCCGGATAACGCGCACCTTGTTGCCACGACTGGCGCGATTGTTCGCTGCAGTCGCGACAGCCTTCTCCTCCTGGGTAGACGGGTTCAAGATCTCCTGGTAGTGTGTGCGAAGTGTTGTCAGATAGGTTATGAACATTTTCTTGATTTGAACACCGTGCGCGATCATGTTGTACATCTTGTGGGCTTCGAGGAAATCAATGGCGAACAGCCGAGAGCACTTGGTGTTCCACTCGCATGTGGGGTCGTCAGACTTGCGAAGAGCGAGAATGAGGGGGCGCGGGAGCCTGTCAGGGGTGATGTCGCCACGAGCTGATCCTTTGAGCCCAGTGTATATCTTGCGACGAGACCGGGTTTGAACGGAGGCGTCCATAAGCATAATCATGTGGCTGCGCACACGTTTCTAATACATATTTGTGGGTATCATCTTAACATTAGACATAGCGCGACGCACGGCTAGCACAGTTTGTAGTCACATCCTTTGGCTTAGGAATGTGTGGAGCTTTCATAGTAGACTTGACCGGGCCAGAGTTCATGTACCTGTGTATAAGGCGTTAATTCAGCGGCGAGCAAAGTGCAAGAGGATAAAGAACCAACTCGTCCACCATCTGCTCAGCACGCGCGCGCATTGACTCGTCCACGCGCTGTTTGGCGCGACGCTCCTCCCTGACCTGAGCCGCCTCCAGCTCTGCATACTTTTGTTTCATCCATTGTGTTGTTTCTTCGTCGACTTCTTCCTCATTATCGGCCTCGTCGTCGTCGTCGCCGTCGCCGTCACCGTCGTCGTCGCCACTCTGCTTTGGTCGTCGTGAAGATTCCGCATTCTAGATTGTTTGCGTGAGCCACAATAAGTCCACTTTATATTCACTATACTACTAACCACTCTATCTTCTGCCTCTTGCTGCCTTGCTCTCATATGGTTCTTCTGGTCCGCACGCATCTTTGCCACCTTGGTGAGGAGTTCCGTGGAGTCGACGGTTGCACCATCAGATCTCGTGATGGTGAACGGGGTACGCGACTTCTTCACATGGATAGACATTGCGAGCGGTGAGGGTCGGAGGGAAAGGAAGCGAAGAAAGGAAAGAGAACGAGAAGCCTTTATACGAGGAACAATGCATTCGGCAAAGGCCGAGGGAACAATACACGCAGAACAACCACGTTTGATGGAGCGATATGAAGGTAGTCAGGGAGAACAAAGCAATGCTACGTGGAGGGAGGAATGAATTGACGAAATGTGAGATATGAGTTATAGCTCAATACGATCACGATTGCTCGCCAATTCGCGGAGCGTTGCATCCTCCCACAAAACAACCGCTGCGCAATTGAAAGTTAGCGTGCCAATTAGGAGCGCGGAAAAGCTGAGACTGACCGACGCCAAGAAGGGCGGAGCAGACTATGAGCACCAAGCTCATTGTCCACAGAACCGGCCAAGAGGCGTTGAGTCCCCTGGTTCGAAGGGATTCGTGGGAGAAGTTCTCAAGGTCAACCTCCCAGCTCGACCCAAAGTCACTCTTTAGGGAGCCAACCGTGTGCGCAAATCGGTTCCGAAGGGCAAATTGTTGAGGGTTGTTCGTGCCTGGAGAGACGTTGAGTGATTGCACCGCGCGGATGACGTGTCCGGGAGAAAAGCTATTGTCGCGAGAACCTTCAGAATGCATGCCGCAGGTCTGGACAGCAGCATCAGTCAGATGAATCGGTTGTGTCTGGCATCCAGAGTCTGCGCGCGAAACGAGGACGAGGATTTCAGCCCGATTACCCATTTCGACGCAGGTGCCAACACGTTCGGTGGACTGAAGATGAACTGGCGTGCCTTCAGCTCCCTCTAGCCGATGACTATACGTTAACAGCGCGGCGTTCGCGCTGCCCAAGTCAGCCGGTGTGTAGATTGCGTAGCCGAGATCGAAACCGGCAGGCTCTGTAGCGATAACATCGCCGGTCGGAGCAACGAAGGCCCAATTATCGGCAGATCTGCCTGCATTATCTGTCCTGGGGCGCGTGGTACCAAACACGCTGATTGAGCTCTCGAAGTCATCACTGTTGGCGACGGTATGCCGAGAGTGCTCTCCAGTGTCCAGCTGATTTGATCCGCCCGAGTCGCCAGACTCCTCGGGCTCTTCGTGGATGATCGGAAGGGGAGCGCCATGACTAAATGGCGAAATGGCTCGACTATACTCGCAAAAGTTGTCGGTATCGTAATCGTATAGTGACGCGGGGTCGACCTCGTGGGAGAAAGCCACGGAAGAGCCAGCCGATAAAGCATTGATCTCCGCTTGCATGAGATGCATCTCTTCTAGAAGGCGGCTGCGTTCGTCTTGGGTATCTTGAGCGTCAGATACGAGCTGCGCATGCTCCTCCGACTTCACACTTTCGAGACCTGCTTGGATGTCGCGTAGCAAGCGAAAGGCATGCTTCAGCTAGGATCAAATGTTAAGTTGAGTGGCAGATTGAGGCAGCAAGAAGGATCTCACTTGGCTTGTAGCCTGCTCGGCGTCGAGGCCACGCTGATGCGAGGTAGCGATATCCCTGCCAATATCACGAAGCTGCCTTGCTTGTTGTGCAACAATAGTCATTTGCTCCTGCAGCTTGAGTTTGAACTCTTTGGTTTCAGTTTCTTCAGCCTTCAGCTGCGTTGACAGATTGATGCATGATTCGGTCAGCCTAGTACTCCTGTTGGCCGCTTTGTTCTACAACACAGTGTTTAGAAAGGATTGCCAGCTCATAAAGGTTCAAGAGCGCACCAGTGAAGTGCGAGCCGCGTCGCAAGAGATTGCGGCCGCGCGCCTATCAGACTCCAGTTCGTTCGATTGTCTTAACAAAGAGCGAACTCGTTCGCTGTGGTCTTGCTCAAGCCGACCTATGTCGTCGTACAGTCTGGAAATGCGCGTAGCCAGTAAGTAGTTGAATTGTTCTGTGGGAGGTTCGTCGATGATCTGGTGCGGAATATGAGATTATGCAGTGTTGACCTCGAGCACAACCTCACCAGCGGTTCGTAATGCATTTGGGGTTCGGCAGGCGCTTGTTTAGGTCTAATACCATCGTCCTGAGAGTGCATAAGGTGCTATTGAGCTACCAAGTGTTGAAAATGTTAGAATAGAGGGAGAAAGAACTTCATTGCGGCACGAAAGCCTCACCTTATGCCTGCGCAAAGATCCTCTGGTTCGTTCCGGCGATCCGAGAGGTGCCGGCGCAAGTAGAAAAAGGCGCGCGAGTGGGCGATCGTCATTGCGTACGCGTACAAAACAAAAAAATAGCGGCAGCTCGAAGAGCGATGTCTCGGAACGAAAGAAGGAGATTGAGATCAATTTCGGAGACCGAATCTGATGTAACCTCAAACCCGAGATTGAAGTTGACCTTGGTGTATATGTGACGTGAATATAACGCATATGTGTACATCTATCGGAATATTTCAACGCTCAACGGTGAGAATTCTCGAGAATATCTTGAAAACCGAGAGCTCTGCGTGAGATGTGTTAGTATCTGCATACGGGTTTCAGGCACTTGACTGACCGCATAATAGAGACCAGGTCTGGATAAACAAACGAACGCATCGTTTTCCTAAGACGAGAGTGCTCAAGCCCGTCGCGAGCCTTCAATTCGTTGAGGAAGTCATGGTCGTACCAGTTTGAAGCTTTCCCGTGCGGTACGTGACGGGGAGGACATGAGGAAACATTGCGATAGTTGACAAGATGCAATGGTCTTCCCGGATGTCCATGTCGATCTTGTGCAATGTTTGTATCAATCATACGCGCTATCGCGGTGAAAATCTTATTTCTGCCTTCGATTGGTATATAGCGATAGTCGATTGAACCATCTTCCTGTTCCACAGCCTCGTCGTCACTAGTCGCGTCTGGATCAAAAATTGCTTCTATGTCCTCAGTTGGCGTTGATCCAAAGTACTGAATCAGGTCCCGCGTATGAAGCGCCGTGATTCTGCGGTTCGACCTCTGTGAAGAGTTTTTCAGATTGTACACATATTACTACACAAAACTCAAGTGGATCTTGCTCACCGCGTGGCGCCGAGAATTTGAAGTTGACCCTGCAGATACTTTGGCAGTATGTATAGATGAAGTGACTGAAGGCCTAGGATTTTCACGGGGACCTCCTTCGCCAACGGTCGCCAACTCGTTGGGTAGGTCAGCAGAAGACGAATGTGGTCTGTCCCAATCCATATCATCATCTCCGTCATCGTCACCGTCCTCATCATCGTGATCCTCGTCGCTGTCTCTGTCGGGATACTGAGTGCCTCGCGCCGATGCGGGAGATGATGCCGCATGGTGATGAATGTCGGTCCAAATGCGATGAAGGCGATTTGAGTAAGTCAAAAAAATTCGGTCTATAACGAGGGGTGGGATATCGGCATATTTTGGTGTGACGCGCTTGAAGTGAGCTACAAAAGGTCGCGCATCGACCTATCGAACGGAGCGGTGCCCGTACCATCCCAACTCATGGTGAACGCGTAAATAGTTTCAGCAGAGGCCGTGGAGTCATCGGGAAGCGCTGGAAATGTTCGTCCGTTCCACTCGCCTAGGTCCTTAGTGTCCAAAAGATGTGTCAAATAGCGACGACAGCGAAGTGCATCGGTGCAAGTGGAGACTCGACTGTCGGAACAGGCACCGCACGCGCAGTCCGAGGTGTCAATGTGAAGAATCGAATGCCAGATGTTGAGAAGCGTAAGCGCATCGTCGTAGGTTTTGATACAGTGCTGGAACCGGAGGCAGCGGCTGAGAGCTATTGACTCCGTTTGCTCAACACGACGAGACACCAGAATTTTTTCTGGGTCGTGTCCTAGATGCATCCAGAAATTTGTATCACAGCGAACTTGCATGTTTATCAGTCGCCGGACCTCCATTCGAATACATTGCTGACGGCGCGATGTCAGCTTTTGCAACATTCCGATTGTTGGCCACCCACCTTGAGTTGACGTTCCCACTTCAATGCGAGTCCTCTTGGAACACCTCGGGGAACGAGACTGGAAGGTGGAGATTAGATCCAAGGATATGCAACTCGAATACAGATCGATGAACGGACTTGCGTTTCACCGCAGCGGCTACTGCAACTCGCTCGTCGAGGGACTGCTCGACAAACGCATGTCGTTTGGGGCGATCTTTCGCCATGGGGAGGGGGAGGGGTCTTTCAGTCGGAGATCGAGTTGACAGGCGGGCTTTTGTACCATTTGGGGCTGTTGTGCGTGTGGTTGTGTCAGGGTGGCAACGCGTAACCTAACCATTAGCCACGATGTTCCATAGGATTCTGAACTATTCGACAACCCGGTGGCGAATGGCACATCTTTCCTAATAAGAAATATCGTCGCGACGGATCTGGACATGAACAGAGCACGGGATCGAGCTCGGCCTGCGTGGTCTGCACCTGCGCCTTGAGCAACGCGGCGTGCCATTCGTGTGCGGTGAGCTCGGCGCGCAACGCCCAGTCCCACTCGCGTAGCAGATTGAGCTCCTTGATGTGCTCGACTCGAGCGAGCGAGCGCCGAGCAGCAGAAGGACCGGTATTCATGCACGCGTTCCTGTTGCGACCGTGTGTCAGTGTCTTGGAACACAGAAGAGGAGACAAGACAGAACGCACGTCGACGCAAGATGCGATTTGCTCGTTGAGCTCTTTCGAGAGATGCCCGACGTTGAACTTGTGGATAGCTGATCTCCTGCTGGTTGACCTCGAGCTGGAGATCCGCAATCTCCTCCTTGCGCAGAAACGACGCAACTCCCTGCAGGTCTGAGCTGTCCGCCGCGGCGTCCGCCCCGCTGCACAGACGGCTCTGCTGCAGATCAAATGTGGGCCGCTTGTGACGTGACGTTGTCAAGATGTAAGTGCATCACATTGTTCTGGTAGACCAGCTACTTGTGCGTACGATAAGCAAAGTCAGTTCCTTTCACCCAAAGAATCCAGCAGTCAACGCACTGATCGCTTAGCTTGCCAATATGTCTTTCCAAGACCTCGCGTTACACAGCTCAGCTCAGCTCCGCGGCGCCTGACCACGCCTCGGCCGTCTCGGCACGTGTCTGGAACTCGCGCATGCCGGTCTACACCTAGCCGAGCTGCTTCTTGATGGGCTCAAACGCGCGCACGGTGTAGGCATACACGATGAGCTCGCACTGGTAGTTAGCCTCGGATGCTCGCGTGTGCGCCTCCTGTGCTGCGACCACCTGCGCTCTGTCCAGCAGGTGTTCTCAAACAGGAGCGTCCAGTTGCACGACTTTTGCTCCATGTGCTGGACAAGCAGAGCCTCGCCAGAGATGACGCACCACATTGGTGAAGAGTGACCGCCATCGAACGGCGAGACAAGCCCATCTATAGACAGCAAAAATCAGTTATCAGAATTGCGGTATGCAACTCTGAGACGGTCATTCACGCGCCTGTTCCCGCTGGACGTCCTCGACTGGACCAGCCGCCTCTGGCCACCTGAGCACGGTTTGCTGAACGAGGGGATGCGGTTTGAAAGTTTCCGGGATCAAAAGATACCTTTGGCCAGAGAAGACAGCCGAGATAGGGCTTCGTGTTAGTGGATTGTGGTCCATTGCCTGCTCAGTGCTCACCCGTCCACAGTAACGTTGTCGACGCCCAGCACAATAAGCATGGCAAGGTACTCAGGTGGCCTTTGCGTACCGCCGTCGGTGCGATGCCCTTACGTCGTTGACAGCGGCTTCATGGAAGGACCGCTCGCGAGCCTCCCACGACACAGCGCGGAATGTCAAGATCTCGTCGCGAGAGACGAGAGCGAGCATGGGTTGAGGCCGAGTTTCCGATAGGCCACGTGAAGCTGTATGAACCCATGATTGCTGTAGTGACCTGCGAAATGAGGAAAAGTGTGAGCCAGCAGCCTGCGCAGAGGCCTGCGTACATGCATACCTGCCTGCAACTCAACTTATAGGGTGCAGCTCCCTGCCTCTGGACGATCAGTTTCATACTACACAGAGGTCAGACGCAGCGAAAACTCTGCTCCTCCAATGCTTGCCAGTTGTGTTGCGCAGCCAAATTGACACCGCGCGAGCGGCCACGTTAGAAATGTGAATCAGCATGTAGCTTATGCATATATGTGGCTGTACGCACTATGCAAGGTATAAATACCGACGAGGATGGCGCGGTGCAGCCAATCGCGCGATTGACGATACTAATCGTCTTCGCACCGCCAATTAGCCCAGAGTTTACCGCAAAAAGATTACAAGAGCAAAACGGTCAGCTGCGCATGCCTGTGCTGTCAGAAAGCGTTTGCGAGCGTTTGCACAACGACGGAGTTTGTACAATGACGGAGATAATCTCTACTTACCATCGACGCGTTGACGGTCCAGTGTGCCGAGCAAAAACTAAGTGTGCCGAGCCAAAACTGGGTGACCATGGAGCTATAGAGAGCGTTCTGAATGAAATATAATATCAGTAAGTAAGAGCATTGAAAACCCACGACTTGGTGCGGTAACTGTACCTCCAATGCCAAATGCGCACGACGACCATCAGACCTGACCCGAGACGGCGGAGAAAGATGACTAATGGGGCCGTAAAAGCTTTGTTCGTGACTTCCAACGTACGTCCTGATGCGAGGATAGCTAATCGCTCACGGACGATTGACCATCCCTCAGCGCGATTTGCGGCAACTGAGCCATGCGAGTCTGGAGCCCTAATTGGGCACGACCTCGCAAGCTAGACAAAGTCAGAGGCATTGCAGTTAGTAAAGAGGAGGGTTGGAACTCTGCTCTAGATAATCGTTACGTACTACCAGAGCACAGCGACGTGCAGCGATTCGTCAATTCCGGAATACGATTGGCAAAAGAAAAGTCGCCCAACTCAAGAGTGAGTTGTGCGATTTTTTGCATGTGTATAAAGTTGGTTCAGTTGGCGTAGAGCTCGAGCAGCTTGGGCGCAACAGGCAATCCACTCACGGAAGCACGTCGCGTCGCGGGTTCGCGACCGGTTCGAGTTTGCATTTGATTTCAGAAGCGCACGCGTCAGACAGCGTCGAGGTCAACGAGTAAGTTTGGAAGAAGGGCGGTCGTCCGAGATGAGTTGAGTCTGGCACGTAGTGGTGGCGCGAGAACAAGAAGGGAAACACGCTTTCGGTCCCCGCTCGACGAGCAAATTATCCGGGCCTGACACACTCGTCAGTCAAACTCGATGCTTGCGTCAGGCACACCTGAGTGCTTTTGGCGGCGCTTTTTCACCATGGAATGCAGCCTTGGTGCGGATTCTGAAGATGATGCGCAGTGTCCGGCGGATCCGGGGGAATCCCCGGAATCCCCGGCGGATGCGTACTGGCTGAAAAGTGGCAAGAACATACGCGAAGACTACTGGTTAGTGCTAGATATATGTCAAGAAAGCGCCTCATGGATTTTGCCAAGAAACCGACGGGAAGCCGGCCAAAACAAGCCGGTTTCTTGCCACAATCTTGATCTACATTGTCAGAAAGAAACTCGAGACATAGTTCCAGCAACGGTGTAATATCTACTCACTAAAATTAATCGAATTTCTGACCAAATACTGTCTGGTAAGCTGATGTTTGAGCTGGTAATTATGGTTCAAGTAAGCAGAAGTTAAATCAGACAATATACTACATTCAAAGCCCAACTTTTGAAGGGGTACCTGCTAGGTAAAATGGAGGGACTTGATGGTCATTTTTAGGCTAGTTGAACCCACGAAACTAGTGATGACTATCAGTTATTGAGAGAGAAAAGGGACACACTTTCACCTGCCATAAGGCTGCTGGTTATTGCCAGTCTTCGGCATAATTTACTGATCCAATTTCTGCTCAGTTGATGTCTCTTAATGCTAATTAATACGGGCCCAATTAATGGTTGCGTTTTCTATTATGCCGGCTGTGTGAACCGTTGCGACAGATACTTACCGGGCTCTTGCTAATCCCTGTCTACTGCCGCGGATTACGCTGTGACCCTTTTGATTTAAGTAGAGATACTCGCCCGAAGCTAACTTCGACGTGTGATGATCCGATTTGCAGCCGACTGGCGCGGTGCACGTCAGCTGTCCCAGAGGATGGTAGATCACAAAGTTACGTTCATGGATACATGATCTCCAGATTATTGTGTCTCGTGAGGATAAAAATCACGGTCAAATTTAATGAAACATGATTATATAAATCGGAGGGCTCACAAAACACATCACGTCTCGATTTGACGAGCTAGTCGGAATCAGACTGCAGGCCGTGAGCTTGAGGATCAACGCCTACCCGTGTCATTGACGCCAGTCTACCACAGCGCTGAATATTGCGGCGCAAATCCTCTTGTGCCCCCAATCGGCGTTGGCGGACGCGATGCAACGCACGCCGTCCACAGCCAAACAGCCAAGTGACACGACGCTTCGTTTCCTTATCCCGCACCACGCCCGAGTCGATCATAGCGTGCATATGAGCAAGCCATGCCCGCAACTTGACCTCATGATAGCGATGCCGCGAGAGGTGGGAAACGAGTTCGCGCTGGTGTATCTTGAGCGCTAGTCCCATGCGACTGCGAAGTTTGTCGAACGCCGAGAGGGATAAGGGAGCAGTGAAATCACTCGTACATAGCAGCATGAGCTCATGAAATGCGAGTTCACACGTAATGGCGGAGTGCTGCATTGCGCGGAAAGCGGATCGAACCTGCGGGAGTTGTTCGATGGTCTGTGCAATGTCCGAGTGTTGCTCGCCCATTGTTGCACTCAACGGTTTCGAAGCGCTTTTTTCCACGTCCTTGGAGAGAGATGTCGGTCGCGAGCTATACATGGAGGAAGAGGGGAAGGCATTTCGATGGGCTTTTATATGCCGAGATCATGAGTCGGCACCGAGTCACGGAGGCGGACGTGACTCCGGGGCATGCAACCATCCCCGTGGAGTCATCAAAGTAACAAAAGGCCGAAAACCCGCAGATATAAATTAATAGTAGATATATAAAGATTGCATGAGATTGTCAGGGTTCGTATTGCTCATACGTGGTATCTGTAAGTGAAGAACAACGTTGATTCTGAGTTCCGGCATAGATATATGAATCACGGGCGGAAGATTACAAGGATTGAGAGTGCGTGATAAAATTGCATATGAGGGATATGAGACAGGACGAGAGAATCATCGCCGCGGACCGGCAGTGACTGCGCGCGGAACAAGGAGCTCGTGGGCTTCATCAAACATATGAAAAGTGCGTATGGGATGGATGGAGGAAGGAAGTAGTCAGGCGACGGTGCAACACCATATGTAATGGTAGTAAAACAGTGACTGGACAGAGCTCAGCTGCGTACACCCGAAGACTCAAGACCAGGGAACTAACTGCAAGGGCGACAGGGTGGTCAGACCGGGAGGGTTGTACGCCTAGGTCAAGTCCGATGCAGACTGGAGCACTTTTCTCCGCACTCAGTCCGCACAACGAAGAGATATCTCTTCATGATCAACTGCTGATTTGGGTTCAGAGGATTCAAATATCAGCGGCCAACATGCGACACACGCATCTCGGGGTTATGCCGGCGCCGCGTGTCGCCCTTTGGTCTTCTGCCATTTACGACAGCGACCAGGTGCCAAACATAGCCCAGAGCCTCTATGCCAACGGATAAAGCGGAGAGGCCGCAAGACACTCGGCTACCCTTCGAAGTTTTGTCTCTCATTCTGCACCTTGGTCCACGTCGTATGGTTCTTCGCGCAGCCAGAGTTTGCCAACATTGGCGTTCGATCGCCACTGTGCACGATGAATTTTATAAGGTTGTCTTTCTCGAGGTTCGTGATCCACAAGACTTTGGCGCGGTCTGCATTGCCCTCGCCAATTACGTGGTGGAAGATACACCACTCCATCTCACGCTCAGGATTATGAACAAAGCCCCCAACTGGCAGTCCCATTTGCGGCGCGTTGGAAGTGCTCTTGCAGCATGCTTGCCTCGAATCAAGGACCTAACCTTGGATGGTCTCAACAGCGACATTATGTGTTCGTTGCTGGGGCGGTATGTTTGGCGCCTGCGCCAATTCTGCGCCGACTTTCACTGCCGTACATCTTCCGCGCCCCACCAAGGTCGCGGATTGTTGTGCCTAACCAAATATTTCGAGGCTCGGCGCCGCGCCTGGCGAACCTGTGTCTCACAGATGCAATCGATATGGAAAACACACCAATACCAGCTCTAGCCCAAGTGAAGACGCTCAAGGTTGAGTCTGGTGATCAACCGAGGGTTATGGCTCGGATATCTCTTCCATTTCTCCGATCACTGGAGGTGGAACTATCCAGAGTTGGTAGCAATGAGGCTGGCGAAGGCGTCAGCGTTCCAGATGGTTTCAACGGGCTCGCCGTTACTTTCACTTCTGGATTGATATATGAGACTACCAAGGAACGGATGGACCGCGCGGTGCACCGTGTAATGGAGACCTTGGCCATAGGACGACTGAGTACCGTGTATCTCCGTGTGGGAGGTAGCGCCGCATTCGAGCCAACACCATACCTCTCACCACTAAGCGAACTACACCGTGTTGCCGTACATGTGACTAACCGGCAAAGGCGTCCGGGATTCGTGGATGTTTCGCTTCGCATAGCATCTGAAGAAGGTCAGCAAACAATTGTGCGCGAGTTCACCTGCGAAGAGACACCCTCGCTCAGTCCACTACTCGAGTCGTTTAAAACGGTTTTTTCACCGTCTAGCGCAATCATCGCCACAGCAATCCGCGTGACAGCCTTGCATACGACTTACCAGTCGTTGGTTCATGTTTTAGCTGCCATGGCCGATGGAATCGATTCTTTGGAGACGCTCAGGATTGACATCATAGAAAGCATGACGTCCTCGAACGTGTTTTGGCCACCTCAATTTGAAATTGGGCAAAAGCTCGTTTCATTACCACTGCCCACGACGCTGCAAGGAACTCTCAACACACCCATGCTCAAGAATGTATGGATCGTTCGCCAATCACACGGTTCTGCAACCTCCAACGAAGACGACGGGTTGATTTGCATACGACTGGTGCCCGCGAGGGTTGGATCGGATGAAATCTCACTAACCAGTGCTAGCGTTGTGGCCTTCGGGGTCCTTCTGGGCCTTCAAAGCGAAGGGCGCCAAAGCAGCCAACCTGAACTCAAGCTCTGGCAGGTGAGATTGGAGAAAACGCCGCCACTAGAAACAATGTTTTCGACGATAACACAAGCCTCGAGTAAGTGGCACCCTCAAATTACGAGCAGTCGGATGCTCTCTGCTCATCACTGTAACTATAGGTTTTCCCTGGGGAGTCGTAGGAAGTTATGAACCTCACGCGGGATCGAATAAGTGAGCTATTGCAACTTGATAGATATTCGAGCAGCGAGATGTTGAAGCCTAACTAGTTGATGGGTGCAAGCGGGCAGACTTGCGTGCACAGACGGAACGCCTGCCTGTTTTCACTGACGCGCGCATCAAATCTGCCTTAAAACCGGTCCAGTCACTAAATCGAGCTCTGGGGCACCGATCCTGACTGCATTGCGCGCCGACAGTAACTTATTTCGGCTCCCGTACGGAGAATTAGGAAGTCAAGTTGTTACCTCGTTTTGCATTTGCCTTGTTCCTGTTCAGCACACACGTGAAGCACATTCCAACACAAATGAAGTATCATAAATGAGATTCCGAGATATGTGGGTATCACCAAGTACAGGGAATCCCGAAAATTCTGAGCGATGGCAAGGTGTATGTATATACGGCGTCCAACCGGCACCGAGAGAATCGTGCAGCGGACTACCAAGTCGCGGGACTGCAGGAGAACGAAAAACGTAAGTACATGACGCGTGGTCCAGGCCCATGACCACGACTCACCCGAACGTCTCGCCCTCCGCGAGCGTGCGCATGCGCGTGCCGAGATAGTCGGCAGTGTTAAGAAACACCGAGTTGCCCCACCAGACCTGGATGGTGTTGATGCCGACATTGCCGTTATTGGGGAACTGCAGGCAGAAGAAGATGATGATGACAGCGACGGCGACACCGGCGTCGAGCGCCGCGGACAGGACGTAATTGTATTTCGCCCACCAGGCAAAGTGACGACGGCGGATGACGTATTGGACTGTGCGGGAGAGTCAGTAGTTGGGTTTGGTATAGCTGCAGCTGCTGTCACGCACAAATGAATCCGACAATCGTCCAGGGTACGTAGTTGACGGCTGACGCCGGAGGGATGAAGCCGGTTCCACTGAATAGTACCGGCCAGTTGAGATAGCGCAGCACCGGGCTGTTGGGGAACAGCTTGGTGAGGTAGTAGGTGATCACGGGGGCGAGTGCGCCGGCGAGGAAGAAGAAGACCAGGCCGTAGTAGATCTGGCCGTGGCTGAACTGGAGCGCGGGGCCGATGACGCCCCAGATGATGGACGCGGTGCCGAAGACCTGCGTGTTGGGACAGATGAAGCCGTTCTTCTGTTCGTCTTCGCACATGCCCTCGATGTTGGTGAACATCCTGAGTGAGGTAGATGAGTAAGGAGCAGCGCCGAGAGTGGAAGATATCCATTTCTATCTATCACTCACCAGGCTTGGACACCTAGCTGTACGGTGCCAGCGATGATGGTACAGACGACCTGCGCAAAGAACATGGCCCGAGGGGCAACCTTCATGTAGTGCCCGAGCTTGAAGTCCGAGGTAAAGGTCAGAGCTTGAGCCATCGTGATGTACTACGGTGAGCAAATGTCAGGTTACTGCCGCATATACCCCGGCCAGGAAAGTACTTACACCCCAGGTCTTGAACATCATCATCGCAACCGGCCGGCCCGGCATCCAGTAACCGATAACCAGCTCAGTGATGACGCTTCATAGAGGTCCGTCAGAACAACTCCGCATATCCTCCGGATGGAGGCTACTACACATACTTGAGCCCAACTTGCTGGTTCGTGATGGCTTGAATCATGCCGATCGGGATCACGTAGAAGAACGATATGATGAGGCTGACGATGAACGCGTACCACGGGAACTGAGAGGGCCATGCGAGAATAGATGCAAGACCAAATGCGAACATCGACAGGAAGATCGTGACATACCACCACTCAGGAACCTGAGGGTAGCGTGACATCAGTCGAGCATGAATGTCGGGCTGTTCGTGCAGCGAGCGGCGGGCCTGGAGCCAATCTGCTTGCGGAAGTACAAGAAGGCGTGGACGAGGGTTGATGTAATGCTGGCAAAAGACAGGCCGTAGCTGAGCGCGAAAGTCGTGCTCAGGAAGAGCGGGCTGTACGCCTTGTACGCGGCCATGTTCAGGGTGGCATCCTCGTTGAGAATACGCGAGACGTTGTACTTCTTGGCGGTGTTGTCGTACGAAGTACGCGACGAGATCGGCATGTACTCGGCGTACCACGTGTTGGTGTAGTGGAGGATGGGTGTGAGGAACCAGAAGAAGAACAAGAAGCCGGCGCCGACGTTCATTTCGGCCCACCAAGGCGTGGCGAGAGGCGAACCGATATACGCGATCTGGCTCCAGTCGAAAGTGATGAGGCTCATGCCCATGCCGTGGAAGTAGCCGAACATCTGGTTGACGGGAACGTTGTCCGGAGCGATCCAGCAGACCCAGGAGAAGTACCCGAGGGCTTGGAAGATGTACCCGGGGAAGAAGTACCAGACGCTGGGAAGTAAGCTTCAGTAATCCGTTCAACGCGTGAGACAGTGCAGTTGCTCTCACCAGCTTCCTAAGAACGCGTAAAAGAAGAACCACTCACGGCTCATACCACCGCGGTCGCCAATGCCGGCGTATTGGGTCTGGTGCAGCGTATTAAACAATGCCGTGTTGACCAATGACGCGGGCCAGACTAAAGTGGAGGAGGATTTGCTTAGAGTGGACGACGAATGAGGAAGCGCTACGACCGAGTGTGTACGTACTCATAGAAGGTGGATCGACGAGGAAGCGGCGAGCGATACCGCCGATGGAGAAACCGATGAGCTGAGTCGACATGACGATCATCCACTGGTCTGGGCTCAAAGTAAGTGAGCGGCTAGCAGCGCAGCACCCCGAAGAGTGGGAGGATACCGCGTACAGCCAAAGTTCCATTGCTGTTTGTAGAACACGCGCTGAACCGCCACAATATCCGTGGCATACTGTTGGTGGTGCGGTCAAACCATCTTGTGAAGAGGAATTCGAGAAACGGAGTAACGTACGGCAGAACCGGCACCGACGCTGGCCATGACTACGACAAGTACATGTCTATCGATATGTGTGTGGCATAAGCTTCCGCTTGGAGCTGCTAGATGTGAAGAGAGACGTACTCTTTGATCGTGAACGGGCCTGGGTTGAGGTTGACCGGACCGATGCGGACGTTTGGCATCCACGCGGCCCAAGCCCGACCCATAGGAAATGAAAGCAGCTGCGCCACGATGCCAGTGATGGTAACTGAAGGGTAACGAAAGTAGAAAAACCTGGGGAAAGTTGGTGCGATGTCAGATGAACGTGTCGCGATACATGTGCCACTCACTGGTTCAGACCTGGGACGACTATGGCCCAAATGATTCCGAGAACCCAGGCGCGAAGGTGTTTGACGGCATGTCCGGGTCATCCGTGTTGCTAACGGCGGCACGAACCTCTGTGGTTCAGGGGTTAATCGACGACAACGCGCCGGTGTTCTGCAAGGCAAGGCACGGTACACGCACCAGGGTAAGGACTGTCATCTTCTATGTTGCCGAGATGCTCCTTGTCCAGATTGGGATCGTCGAATGCGGCGCCAGTCGCCTCCGGAACGTCTACCTCGGCGAGATGGGCTTGGTTCTTCTCCACATCGTCTTCGAGTTTCTCCTTGAGAGAAGGTCTCTCAACGCTGTCATGAGAGGTAGCACGCTCGAGAGTTGCCATGGTAGATGGTGCAATAGGGCGAGCGGTGGGATGAACGCGCGAGGGTAGGGGCGTGCGAGCAGGACGCTCAAGCAATGACCGTCTCGTGGGAGGTAAGAGGGGAGGGGGGGAGAGCACCAGAAGACTAGGCAATCGTGGAGCTGCCGCTATTAATACTCGAGCAGAGTCGCGGAACGGTGGTCATCTACAAGCCTATACATCTACCCGCCGAGTAGTGAGCTCAGATATCTCGCCGACAAAATGACGCACACGATCGTTGAGTAAATATTCCACGTGGGAGAAAACCCGACTTTTGCAGCTTGTGCGTGCACGAATCGCTCGTGGAACGGTCGCGCATACACCGACATTCGCCTAAGATAGTCTGAGCGCAGTAGCCAAAGACGCGCAGGAAGCACCATTGTTAAAACCTTCCTCGCGCGACACGCATCGCCACCGGAGAGGAAGGCGAGAGTCCCGTGCAAGCTCCGGAGAGATGAGTCCGCTGGATATTGTGACGCGGGTCATGTCTGCAGGTATGACTGGCTGCCCGCAACAAATAAGCCGAACCTCTGCCCAGTCACTGTATTTTTTTGGATGGTAGGAAGAATGCAAGGACCACTACGAACAGCCTTTTTTAGTGTTGGGAGTAGTCGGTCGTAGCCTCGCTGCTCCTTGAAACTTGTCGGTTCACCATAAGTTAGGCATACTTGAGCACGGAAGACGCCCCGACTGACCTCTTTCAAATTGCTGCTGAGATTCACCATTCGCCGGGTACAGGCGACGAAAAGTTTGCCTTACGAGTCGGGGGCATGTGGCTATTGATAGCTTGAACCAGCTGGAGTGCCGTGGCGTAGTCGGAGGTGTGCTCGGCAGCGTCCAAAGATTGCTATTCTTGGCCGACCGAAACACACGTCATCCTCGTCCTCGGAGCTAGATAGCAGAACTTGTATGTGATACTGCTGGGTCTGCTCTCGGTTGGAAAGCGCGCTTCGTGAAAGACATGCGACAAAGAGTCATGAGCCGCACCGACGACTACATGTCATATAAGCCAGATACGGATATCCATCGGGCTGGGTGTGCTGTGTGGCTATGGGGTTTGCGTGAGCGAAACATAGTTCAAAAGCGCAGCATGTTTGCTTGCCTTGTGCTCTTTAGATTGCCCACTCATGGAGTCATCGCCGCAGAACGTTGTTTGTTTTTAATGCGCTAGAGCGTTTCACGCTCAAGCCGAATATACTATACAAACATTTAGATTTGAGGAAAGGTTCTTGTACACTTCGCACCAAGATGAGCGCAAATTCGCCAGCGTCCAACTGTCGAGCATTTGTTGTTCATCGCAAGAGTCGCACCAGCATCGAGACGCGTCGCGCAACTGAAGCGAAGCATTGAGCTTAGAAGCGTGCGCGTACTCGACCGCCCCCTCGGAGAATCAGGAACGGAAGTGACGCGCCTCGGTTGGCTCCGTTTCCCGTCAATAGTGAATGCTCCTCCTGCCGCTACGACACGACACGAGCACCTAGACCTCGAATCTCTTAGCGCGAGCTGACAAAATCTGATCACCGAGCCCTTGGTGGTCAAGGACGAGAGTACCTTCGAGCTGTTAATCGCCGTTGCTTGATGCTTTGCGTGAACGCAGCAAAAGTAACAAAATCTGATGGTATTTCCACACATTAACAAGTACACATGACTCTTGATATCCACATTTGATGTGTCATAAGGTGCGTTCCCCGCAGTGTCTGACAGACAGTGTTGGCTTGTGTGACATATTACCAAGTGGCGGGCCTGCATGCAATGCAACGATGCCAAGTTCAGTATGCGAAGCAAGCTCCAGGCAAATGACCATGACTCACCCGAACGTCTCGCCCTTCGCGAGCGTGCGCATGCGCGTGCCGAGATAGTCCGCCGTATTGAGGAACACCGAGTTGCCCCACCACACTTGGATGGTGTCGATGCCGATTTCGTTGTTCTTGGGGAACTGCAGGCAGAAGAAAATTATGATGACGGAGACAGCGACGCCGGCATCGAGCGCCGCGGACAGGACGTAGTTGTACTTGGCCCACCAGGCAAAGTGACGACGGCGAATGACGTACTGGACTGCAGGAGAATTAGTGCAAGATTGAGTTGGTAAAAGGAGTGCCACGCACAGATGAAACCGACAATCGTCCAGGGTACGTAGTTGACAGCGGACGCCGGAGGGATGTAGCCGGTGCCACTGAATAGTACCGGCCAGTTGAGATAGCGCAGCACCGGGCTGTTGGGGAACAGCTTGGTAAGGTAGTAGGTGATCACGGGGGCAAGGGCGCCGACGAGGAAGAAGAAGACCAAGCCGTAATAGATCTGACCGTGGCTGAACTGGAGACCAGGGCCAATAACGCCCAGATTATGGATGCGGTACCAAAGACCTGAGTACTTGGGCAAATAAAGCCGTTCTTCTGGTCATCTTCGCACATGCCCTCGATATTGGTGAACATCCTAGGCGAAGGTCAGGAATGGTCGGGCAGCGGTTCTTCCTCACGTACCATGCCTGAACACCGAGCTGGACGGTACCAGCAATGATTGTGCAGACAACCTGAGCGAAGAACATAGCGCGTGGTGGGACCTTCATGTAGTGACCGAGCTTGAAGTCGGAAGTGAAGGTCAGAGCTTGAGCCATGGTGATATACTGCGATGAACAACGTTAGGTCAAGGCGCTAGAAGAGCAGCGAGATCGACGCACGCCCCACGTCTTGAACATCATCATTGCGATGGGCCGACCTGGCATCCAGTAACCAATGATGAGTTCTGTTATTACGCTGTAAAGATGTTAGCATCGCCAGACTCAAGTCGTTGATGCGTTGCGCGACGTACTTGAGGCCCACTTGTTGGTTCGTAATGGCTTGAATCATGCCGATCGGGATCACGTAGAAGAACGATATGATAAGGCTGACGATGAACGCGTACCACGGGAACTGGGAGGGCCATGCGAGAATAGATGCCAGACCGAATGCGAACATTGTGAGGAAGATTGTGACATACCACCACTCAGGAACCTGAGGGTAGCGTGACATAAGTCGAGCATGAATGTCGGGCTGTTCGTGGAGCGAGCGGCGGGCCTGGAGCCAAATCTGCTTGCGGAAGTACAAGAAGGCGTGGACGAGGGTTGATGTAATGCTGGCAAAAGACAGGCCGTAGCTGAGCGCGAAAGTCGTGCTCAGGAAGAGCGGGCTGTACGCCTTGTACGCGGCCATGTTCAGGGTGGCATCCTCGTTGAGAATACGCGAGACGTTGTACTTTTTGGCGGTGTTGTCGTACGAAGTACGCGACGAGATCGGCATGTACTCGGCGTACCACGTGTTGGTGTAGTGGAGGATGGGTGTGAGGAACCAGAAGAAGAACAAGAAGCCGGCGCCGACGTTCATTTCGGCCCACCAAGGCGTGGCGAGAGGCGAACCGATATACGCGATCTGGCTCCAGTCGAAAGTGATGAGGCTCATGCCCATGCCGTGGAAGTAGCCAAACATCTGGTTGACGGGAACGTTGTCCGGAGCGATCCAGCAGACCCAGGAGAAGTACCCGAGGGCTTGGAAGATGTACCCGGGGAAGAAGTACCAGACGCTGGGAAGTAAGCTTAGTAATTCGTTCAACGCGTGAGACAGTGCAGTTGCTCTCACCAACTTCCCAAGAACGCGTAAAGGAAGAACGCTCACGGCTTATACCACCGCGGTCGCCAATGCCGGCGTACTGAGTCTGGTGAAGCGTGTTGAACAGCGCTGTGTTGACTAGGGACGCGGGCCAAACTGTGGTAATTGCTTAGCAGCATATAGAGGTACGGTACAAGATGCATACTCATAGAAGGTGGGTCAACAAGGAAACGACGAGCCACGCCACCAATGGAGAAACCAATGAGCTGTGTTGACATGACGATCATCCATTGATCTGCACGAAGTATCAGCGGCACATATGGCACAAAGGCGTCAAATATCACGCACAGCCGAAGTTCCATTGCTGGTTGTAGAAGACGCGCTGGACGGCAACAATATCCGTGGCATACTATCATCGGATACTAACGTCAAAGCTGGACACTTGCTCGTCGGATTCGCACGTACTGCAGAACCTGCACCAACGCTTGCCATCACGACGACCAGCACATGCCTATAACCACGCGATGTTGAGCTGTCTTTCATTATGAGTTCAGTCGCACGTACTCTTTGACGGTGAACGGGCCAGGGTTGACCTCAACGCTGCCGATGCGGACGCGAGGCATTATCGCAGCCCAAGCTCGACCCATAGGGAACGAGAGGAGCTGTGCCACAAGGCCTGTGATAAAGACCGAAGGGTACCGGAAGAAGAAAAACCTGAAATGTGAATCCCGCATCAGTCATTGTAGAATTTCGTTAGACCTCGTTGCCATCTCGCGCGAGTTCACAGAACTTCCGCGGATGCAACGATTGGGTAAACTTCACACTCACTGGTTCAGACCGGGAACAATGATGGCCCAGATAATTCCGAGGACCCAGGCACGTAAGGTATTTGAGGGCATGTCTGGATCGTCCGTGTTACTGACAGCTGCACGGACCTCTTGTGACAATCAACCAACTGTCAGCGCCCACGCAAACGAAAAAATCGCAGTCGAGAATCACTGACCAGGGTAGGGGCTGTCATCCTCGAGATTGCCCAAGTGGTCCTTGTCGAGGTTGGGGTCGTCGAAGGCCGCACCCGTTGCCTCCGCGATATCCACCTCAGCGAGGTGGACTTGGTGCTTCTCCGAATCGTCCGCAAATTTGTCATCGAGAGAGGTTTCTTGGCGCTCTCGCGCGTGGGCACACGATCAAGGGTGGCCATGGTGGGCGTCTTGACTAGATCGCGTCGATGAAGAGTGCGAGCAAGGCGCTCAAGCACAAGCACTGGGGGCTCAAAGAGGGAGGAGAGGTCCAGAGGGGCAGCGTTCCGTGAGACTGCATCCACTCATATACTGTGAGAAGCTCTGGCCGCCCATCATTCAACACACCCAACTTCTCGTCAAGAAGCCCACAACGTGAGAGATACACACTGCGGTGGCGAATCAGTCGAGAAGTGACACGCGCTCTCCGCACGCCGCAAATGTGTAGCTGGAAGATCCACTCCTAGGTCATGCGTATGCGTGTGCTACCATATCTAGGGCCGTGCGGCTGGACATGTGCTGCTTTTGCAGACTAAATGATGCCTGAGATGGTCTCGACGAAGCTGCCAAAGGCACGAAGAAGCACAATGTTACACCCTTCCTCGCGAGACCTGCATCGCCACCGTTTGGACAGCACAAAAGCCCCGTTTAAGCTCCGGAGAGATAGGTCGCGTTGGATCACTTTTGGCGATACGTCGTACGAGCGGGTGCATGGCTGGACGATCTCCACGCCCGCCTGCCATATGACTGACCACCGACACTACGCCCCACATGACTGCCTTACGCTTTTGGAAACGCAGAGAGGGTGCGAGGGACCATCACCAACTCAGAGCGGGCTCCCACGCGGCGCAGCCGAGGTCACAATCGAGCGCAAGATGCTCGATCCGTGCATCGCGAAGGGCTTTCATCTTTTCAGGTCTAATGGATTGGTTCTTCCGTTGTATTCTGTATCCTTTTCGAGGATTCGTGGACGTAGGAAAAGCGCCAGGCGATCCATTTGCCTCCGCACCGCACCAGTAAACGCGTCTCCACGCGGTGCAAAGGTGCCAAGCGGCCGTTTTGCAACTCCTAACGGATAATCTATGGGCGCTAAGGGAAGCTCAATCAAGAGATGAGGGTGGAAGAGCCGCGGCGTAGATCTGGAGCTTGCTTACAAGATAGCTATATTTAGCACAACTGCCCAGGGGCCACTAACATGAAGAAGCTTCAAATACCTGATCGAAGCGCCACTCTTGACAGGTCCCAACCAGTCGTGTGCAACGCCCTATCTTCAGGAGGCGCAAATATATTCAGCTGCTTCCGATCTGGTGCCTGAGGCCTTGAGCCATGATCACAGCTGGACGACTTAGCTAATATAAGCGTCATACAGCGCATGGCGGCGGTGATAGTTTCAAAGAACGGGGCTTGTGGGGACCTGGTCATTTTTCCGACCCAAAAATGAACAGAAAAATGGGCCATTGATCATAACCTAGGGGTTGGCATGAAAAGGGCTGTGATTGTGACCGGGGTTTCCCAATCTGGATAACCTCGCGCTTGCTCTCCCGTACCCCAGATCGCTACTCTAAGCCGTGTCGATGCCGCCGGATTACACCATTGCTCTACCCGCGGAACTAATCAGTTCCATTTTGGACTGGTTACCAGATGTTATAGTCGTAAAGCTGGGCCAGGTCAACCGTCGCTGGAGAACTGTGGCTCAAGCACACGCCGATTACTCTCAGACTGTGGACTTTTGCGTGATGCGGCAGCACGCTATGCTCCCAAGCTTTCAGCTATGGACGCAAAGGCTGAAGAGATTACAGACTACGTCGATGCCCATTCGTCTACGGGTCGTGGTCCGCGGATTCAGGATTCATGATGACAACATCCCCGCATCGCCTGTGGCGCGTGATCTATTTGCACAAATATCTGCAGTCGGACATCTTCTCGCTTCGTTGGATCTTATGTTGCAGGCGCTCGATCTGGTCCAGGTTGCTTTTCGGGAATTGCGAGCCAACCCTGCGCCAATCTTGCGACACCTTCGCATCGGGCTGCTGGCCAACCTACGGCCGATTGATTGGCCCCAGGATCTATTTGCTGGATCCATCCCCCGGATTGGTTCCCTCGAAGTGTTTGGGCTAACATTGCCAGACGAAGCAGTAGCTTCGCTGCAACGTATACGGAAGCTCACACTTTGGTCCCAGCGGTCACTCAACGTGAAAAAGCTCACTTCAGTCCTCTTCCCAAAGCTTGACACGCTGAGCATAAAGGAAACGAATTGTGAAGCAGGAGAGCGTACTTTTGTCCGCACACTGAAGAGTCTCCAGGTGAACGGCGACAAATGGTCCGAAGTGCAGTCCGTACTCAACGCATTTAAACTGGATTCCATCACATCGTTACACGTGATCTCTGAAGAAAAGTTGCCTCCGGACATCCACGATCTAGCCAAAGGGCTGCCCGAAGGCCTGATTGTCTTTGCGTTTACTTGGGACAATTCAGATATCTTTATATTGAATCATAGAGATTATATGTATCTGACGCTCAAGCATCTGACAAATCGGGACCAACTTGCCAGGTACTTTGAAGTTTTGCGCGGCCCACTCTGGAGCTTCCTCCATCCGTTCGCATCGTGAATAGTAGAGCTCGCAATTTCGCATATCCTGCTCCACGAACTAGTCACAGCAGGGGGGCAGGCGACACTTCCCACGCTCAAGAAGCTGACAATCTCGCTCAAAAGGTGCACTCTCGTTGCCCAGGACTTCTGGATTGGCATAGGATCATATGGCTATCTTCGCGTTCCAGCATTGCAAGAGATCGTCTTGCACGATGGACATGGACTTCAAACGGACCCCGAACCTACGGGAACTCTTCCCGTCATTGTTTCCAAAATGGGTTTAGCAGCTCTAGGAAGCGACCTTGGGTATGCGTCAGGCGTTGGTTCACGCAAGCTCGTGCTCAGCTTATCCGGCGTCTCGCTGGACTCGGCTGATGAATATCTGGAGCTGTTCCAAAGTGTATTTGAGCTCGTCTGCTAGCACAATGGGCTGAAAATGTACTGTAGCGCTCAAAGGCGCCGCCATGTGTCGTACGACTAGTCCTATGCGCATTTTGCGTCAAGAAAATGGTTACGATCCCTAATTTTTCAGTGGGTATATTCAAGTGGTACTTGGGAGAGCGTGATGTTTATTGTTATGATGCGGAGACTTGTGGGATCGAGAATGCGTAACCATTCCCTGCGTCAATTACTGTTGCATCTGTGCCATACTGAAACGGATGACTCGGTGTACTTAATGTGTATACTATTGTCCCGCACACAGAGAGTTCCAACGCTCGTATTGGATGCAATCGCCAAGCTGCACAGAGACGATGACTTTACTGGTCGCGAATCTCCGCAACACATCCCGCAATCATTACAAACTGGTGGCAGGAGAAATGAAATTCTTATTCTGAATACAGACGTTATCGGGGTAGGATTCAGCGGCGGGCTGGTGCGGCGGGCTCGCGATGGACGAAAGCAAGGAGCGAGTAACGAAGAAAGGACGAATCGCGAGGCGGCGAACTGGTCACCCGAGAATCGCAGTACCGAAGATGCGGACGAGACGCGAGGAATGGGCAGGTCCAGGGGTGATGCATGTGCGTCATGTGATGACCGCAACTTGCACTGTAGTCGCCCTTCAAATGCTCACATCTCAACGACATCGAACAAAAGACCCGTAGATCAACTTTACTCTCATCATCTACTTTCGTTCTAATGGCTGGGAAAACCTCGTCATTGTGTACAACAAACCTGCACTACGATATTCCCTCAAACCCCTTGAACGGCTCAACGCACAGCACCTGAAGAAGCAGAAACGCAGTAGCATTGCCCGTACAAAGATAGCATGACAGAAAGTCGAGGAGCGACAAATGAGTATGAGGTGCAACGAGGCTAATCAACGCCTCCTCTGGCTTTGGCCCTGGCCCTGGTTCGCATCGTACGGCTTCCATCGACTCCCACCTCCAGCAACTCCGCTGCTACCTCCACCACCACGGCTGGACGGCGAGGAGGAAGATGTGAAGGCGATCTTGCTCCGCTTGCCTGCGGCCTGAGCGGCCTCGTGCTGGTCGTTGCGCGCTTTCTGGCGCTCGGCTTGTGAGCGGCGGCGCGGGGAGTTGGAAGTATGGCAGCGGCGGAAAGAGTGCGTCGGAGGAATGCGAAGTAGTGGGCGGGGGCGTGGTAAGGAGCGAAGTACGAAGATAGAGGATGGAGAAGGAGACGGCGGCCCGAAGAGATGAGCGAGACGGCGAGGTGCAGATAGAGAACGACGAGTCGACGAGGTAAAAATGAGGAATGAGTTAGCGTTCAAGTTAGGCGTTGAAGTAACCAAACACGGGAAGAGACACGGACTCGGGAATGACGAGGATGGAATATAAGCAGGGGCACAAAAGGTTGGTCCAAGACAGATCCAGGTTGAGGATGCCAAAGGGTGACAAGTGCAGATCGAGGAGGGAGGAGGAGGGAGGAAGGATGGGCAGATACCGCCGTCGCGGGTTTAGTATTGACAACACCGATCGCCAAGTGCGCACCGCGTCGAAAAGCAAAGAAGAACCCATGCGCTGGTATCAGCGCGCTTGTCAAACCGACTCGTGAGAGCCAAGCCGAGAATGCGCGCACCGATTTTGTCTGCATGCCACTCCGCCTTGACCTTTGTTGGATCCCAGATGTCTGGCGGGAACGCCGTGGCCGTTTCGTCAACGTCGACAAACTCGACCAGAGTTGCATAGAGATGCGGGTTGCGGAAGGCGCGGTTGGACATGAGAGCGTCGTTGAAGTGTCGATTCTGCGTGCGTTTGAGGTTGCGAAAGGTCTCTAGTTTTGCTACGATGGCAGGGTCCGGCTCAGATGAAGATGCGGCTGGAATTCCGTAATCATCGTTACTGGCGGGGAGTAGCACATCTTGTTGTATGATGGTTCCCGATGCGGAGGTCAACGCTGGTGTTGCTGGTTCGCTAGATGATGTCGCACGAGGTACAAACACCGACACAAAGCTCTCTTCTGGCGTCTTGCTTCGCGCACGAGCAGTCTGTCGCGGGCGGTTTATAGCGCGTTTGATGATATCGACGCTGCCTGCAGTGACTTGGCAAATTAGCAATAGCTCGACCAGGTCCTGAACCAGCCCTGCGCACCATTGCCCTTTGAACCGGCGCCAAACAGTTTCAGAGGCGGCTGGTTGTCCTGCGCAAGCGTGCGCATGTGCGAGTGGAAGTCTACTCGTGCGCAGTGTAGCGAAACACGCTTACATTTACAGCCGCGCTGGTCGACGCCTCATTCTCGCTGCTAGAGTCGTCCCCGCCATATGACACGAGTGCTAAAATCAACATCAGACTTTGAGCTGGGCTACAGCCTGCGATCGCAGCGCGCACCGGCCATTCCAGCGGTTTCGTACGGAGAGGTAGGAGGAAGAATGTGTCCCGCGTTTACTCCGGTTCGGCTTTGACCCGTATTTCTTCTTCGAGCCCCTCGATGGATGCCGCTGCCGCTGCAGATCATGTCTAAGAAGTAATGAACCCTCATAATCGAATTAAAGGCATTGGTTATGATTCTCTATGCTTCCGCACCACCGTCATCCTTTACTTCTCGACCTACAGTACAGCCAATCGCAACAACCGCACGGCCCTTTTCTGCAGTTATGGATAGTTCAATGATACTTCTTCATGCGCATTTACTGATGCTAGACGTTGAGTTCTTCTTGTGGATTGGGCTCTATGGTGCGGTGTTAAACCGCTGACAGCCGAGGAGCTGTAGATGACGCAGAGATAATTCATACTGTGATCCTCCAACACAGGATAATTTGTAGAGTGTGCAGCGATATTCACACCTTCGAACTAAATGCCAAGTTCGCAATGGAAGAAGGGGCCTTTGCTGACTTAGCAAGGTCAGAGAACTACAGCTGATTTCCATTCAAGGACACTGAGCTCGCAGATGGTTTGATAAAAGATTAAATTTCAATAAAAACTGGTGCTGCTGTCGTGTCCAAACCGGATTTGGCATTCGGCTGATCGTTGGAACGCGGACCGGCGCCAAGCCGCACCATTGGCTCAAACCATCCCAGCTCCATTCGCAGTGGTTACCATGGACAACTCTCGCGCCGCAGCGACCTCGAGCGCCGTCGACGGTGGCTACATAGTGACTCCGCGTATGTTGGAGCTAGCAGACAGCACAGGATATTTATCCGGCCCTCACGGAGGAAAGGAGCTGCGTACTTTGTACAACTCCGGTGAGCCTCGCCATTCCGCGTCATGAACGATCCTAAATTTCTGCTGCTGTAGGTGCGGAGAAGATGGATCCAACAAGACTCTCGCCGTTTTCGTTGGCGTGCTTGATAGGGGATGTGCAGACAGTTACCCGAGTACGCTGTCCGCTGGAAATGCGAACATAGATGTTGCCAATGTCTAACGTTACGCTTCCATGTAGATGTTGTCAGATGGCAGCGCCCCGGATTTGAAGAAGACTGTCACGCCCTATCGCCTATCGTATCCAGCTCTCGTTATCATCGGCGCACAACGAGTTATACCAGATTTGGAATTTGAAATGAATCATGCGGGCGTTTTGCAACTGGTCTTGAAACACGGAGCACCTACGAGCACTCCGAACATCGTAGGCGCGACCCCGTTGCACCTGGCTAGCTCCATAATGCCCATGCCGGAGCTGCTCCAAATTCTTGTCGACGCAGGAGCGGAACTCAACGCTCGTGACAAGTACGGGCAGAGCGCACTCTTCGATTGCATCCCAACCGGGGCGGAAGATTGTGTTGAGATCCTACTGTCCGCGGGTGTCAGCCTGGATTTCGTCAATGCAGACGGCACTCCTCTACGTGACGTTTACGGCGGCGCGGCCGTGCACGCCGTCATGCAACGACACTTACGGCAGCGTGCTGGAAAGGCGGCGCAGCCATTTGAGCGCAAGGAGTGCGACCACTGCAATAAGGTTGGACATAACAGTTTATGTAGTCGGTGTCGCACGGCTCGATACTGTTCGCGTGAATGCCAGCGTAAGCTCCACAATACTGCATATACTATTTGCTTACCATAGAACTAGGCGCAGCATGGAAGAATCATCGCCCAAGCTGTCACTCATTCGGCGGCTCGAGCACGTATTCGATGCGGGCGGCGAACCGCATGCCGGGAACACACACGGAAACCATATCCATATATGACTTGCAGCGATCCTATCTCGGTATCCCTGCTCCTGCAGCCAAATCGCAAGTCAAAGTCAATAAATCTGCAGAGAGAACGGACTATCCGCGTCAGATGATTATCAAGATCCAGTTGCCCATGAGCTCGGACGGCTCGAGTACACCGCCAATGCTCGTTTACAACAAAAAGCGAGACTTTCAAACTCATTTCACCTCTGGGAGCGGTGAGGCTGGGTACAACGCGATTGCAAAGGCTATTCGCGAGCACGGGGTATGGGGTGCAAAGGCGTACTTTGCAGCCGAACTCGTGAGCGCGGATGAAGTTCGAGTGAAGGTTGAAGTATTGGGTGAGCAGGATTGGTAGTTTTACATGTTTCATGAAATGCTCGCACCACTCCGCTAAATTGGCCAAATGTTGCTACTCCTAGCCCATATTTTTACAACATTCTTAACAGGTTAAATTCAGACACTGAACCAACTTGTTTAACCTCGCTGCTGTTACTTATACTTGAATGGAATGTCGGTCCTAGCGGTAAAAGTTCGCCGCTGGTCGCCTGCGCTCGTAATTTTAATTCAAGATTCATATTTTCTATCACAAGTTCAGCTCAGTCACGCAATCAGATCTATTTGTGAGGACAAGGGTACCTCACACTGAACGACTACAGTATGCCGTCAGTGTTATCATTGGTCAAAGCTCTGAACACTTTATCGACCATAACATAGTACAGAGGCTATGATGCAAACTTTAGGAACATAGAGAGAAAGATGGTGGAAGGGGTAGTCGGCTCGCGCTCAGCGATATCCATCCGCGACGCGTCACCAAAGTTTGCATGCCAACCGCTGCTCCAGTTACGTTTTGATGAACTTTTGTATATCTGCACTAGCTTTAGAACGCATTATAACCGGAAGAATATTTCCCGGGATTGATGATCAGTTGCCTCGTGGTCAAGTGAGATGGGACCGCAGATCGGATGCAAACCACCATTGGCAGACTGTCAATCGGACATCTCCCTGCCCCTTCAGCAGTTTCTTGTCCAGAGCTTCAGAACTCTCCATGACTACTGTCGACTCCTGGGATCAATCTGTGCGCACGAGCACATTCAACTTCGTATACGAGGACTCGACGGTATGGCTACGGATCGGCAACGAAAGGTTCAAGGTTCGTTCCGCTGTGTGACTGTCCACTTGTCGTCCCTCGTCGGCACTCGGTGACTTATCACTATGCAGGTGTCCAGGCGCAGACTTTGCACGGCATCGCCTGTCTTTGCTACGATGTTCGAACTTCTAAAGGTACGCTACTTAATGATATTGATAGTGGGAAGACCAATCACAGTGAACGAGATCCAGGACAAAGAAGCTATTGTGATCCTTCACAACAATGTTCACGAATTCAAAGATTTTCTTTGGTATCTGCATGTCTCGTACGTGCTAATGCACACAACGTGCCAAATTCCTGACCTCTACTCTCAGACATACCGACTTTAAAGAATACAACGCAAAATGCGCGCCGAAGAAACGATACCATCGCGCACTTAACATTGCATCGATTGCCCACTTTTACCAGGCGACAGCAATCACTGAGTGGGCCGTATCCGAGCTGTTTGAACTACGCCCCTCATGCGGAGCGCTCGACTTAGAAACCCTCAAGAAGATGCACGAGTTTGCATCTCGCTATGGCGACAGGCCCGATTTTCTTCCTTGGGTCCAGGAATACTGGTGCGACCAAGTTGACGAGTCGGAAGACCCTGTTGGCTGGCTGGTTGCCGCCAAAGAAGTTCGCAACACGTATCTCCAAGCTTATGCCTACTTTTACGTCCTTCGGAAGTCCAACAGCGTTCTACGGGATGACAACCGTCTCACAATGCTTGATCGTATGCGTCTTCACATGGGCGCCGCGAACCTGCAGCGGCATGGGCTCGAAGGTTACAAATGCGACAGTACAATGTGGGATGGACACACCCCGGCATACATTCCGCCCAGTCGTCGCAATACCTACACAGGAGATGTTTGCGACCCTCGGAGCTGGCTACCTCGGACCAATACGCCACTGCGGAAGTTGTACGATGGGGTTTCATTGTGGAATATGTTCACGCGGTCTCCCATGGGTTTAGACCTGCCCGATGGGACAGAGATCTCAATTCCCGCAAGTTCCTCGTCCTGAAGAGTAGCAGTCTGCCACATCCCAAACGCTTTTCACCCTATGTACATCTTTTTGAACATAACAGAACTTCAACCGGTGTCGATCAATAAACATGTCTTTGCCAGATACCGAAAACGAGCAACAAAGGTCAAGCAACAGGCTTGGTAAAGTGCACCATCAGTTCCAAAGCGTGCTGGTATTTTTACCGTTATGGCGGTTAATGTTAGTCTACATCCATGCGTTGCACGCGGCCATGAATGCTGCGTCGCATGGCTGGAGCGAGTGAGCGTGGATGACATATTTATGAGTAGCGATTGACCAAAAGCCACAAGTAGATATCCAATGGACACACTCGCTGCGTTGAATCAAAATCCCATTCCCGGAGGAGTCAAGGTGCAACTGTTCCAATTCCACATACATCAACGACGAGGGACCACATTAACGAGGGAGATTGATTAGAAGCCGCAAAACATCGCCGATGTCATGCCAGGTTCGCTCCTTGTTGCAAGCCGTCGCAGACTTGTCGTCATCAAGATTGTCCAAGGTATGTTGCCCGTGGCACATTTTCTGCAGAGGAGAATTGTGCGGTGTTGCCGGAGCGCGAGTTCAGTCCGAGAAAATGCATAGTATTTGATGGGCGAAACCTACAGGCTCGCCACGACCGTCGAGCTCTATGAAATCTATGAAATCACATATTCGGACCCTGCAGGCACGCATAGATCCATAGATTGATGTGTGTACGCAGAGGGAGAAGCAATAGGAAGAAGCCGCGAGAACAGGTATCGAGCGTTGGTCACTGGAGAGTGATGTCGTGCGAGAGAGAGAGAGAGAGGGGGGGCTTTCAGAGAGGAAAATTCGATGAGAATGCACGGGACGGCACGGAATGACAGACATGCAATAGTTGAAAAGGACAGTAGATGTGTCGTTGGCGGGACACCATGAACCTGACTACTCTCATCGCCTGCTCCAAGCTCCCACGAAATGACTCATACACTACGTGCAAATTCAACGAGGAAAGGATCTCTTACGGGGAACGTAACAGGAACAGGGATCATGAGTGGTTCGTAATGGTTAGAAACCCGGTGCGCAACCGGTGCGAGCAAGATGAAGTGTGAACTTGACCGAGAGCGAGAGCGGGGGAGACCCGAAACGATGTGTGTGTGAAGAGTGGGTCATTCTGGAGGGCGAAAGAACACGGAGGGAGGCAGTGACCCACTGGCGGTCTGGCACCGGGAGAGACGAACTCGGATGTCTATTTTGATACACAGGCTCGACAACAACGGCTCTGCGTCTATTTAATACGGTCAGCGCTGCAGTTTGAGGGGTCGAGCAACTCGACAGCTCAATATCTCGATACAACTTTCATCATCTGCGAGTACATCACTATGATGAACTTGAACATAGCCGAGGGGCGGGGAAATTTGAAATGATTAGGGGAGGACAAGTGAAGAGAACAAGGTGTATGACCGAACGTGCCGGCGATCTGCACATCGGCGTAAGAGACGGGACGGGACCGCAGCGAATGTCGCGCACGGAACAAAGGGGCGGCCGCCGGCCGGCTCGCGTGGACCCCCTGGAGGTGAACAACAGATTGTAAGTGTGGAAATCGCAATGGAAACGAGGCGTTGCCATGGTGTAGGTCGCATGGCGACGGGTGGTCTCATTGCGACGGAGAGGTCATTTCGGGTTGTGTGAGTGATGGGGAGGTGCGTGGATGCATGCAAGGATGTGCAGGAACAAGGAACGGTGTGCGCGCGGGTGGACTGACACTAGAGGCTGGGGTAGTCGGACTGTGGTGAGGGGATGTATACGATGGAGTATTGGTGAGATTTGTAATATGCACTGGCGAGTGACGGGGCTCCTGGAGGCGGAGAGTAGGAGGAGTAAGATTGAGATGGATTGGGATGGTTGCGGCGCGATGACCCAGAACAGCGGGGTGGAATTTAAGCGCCCGGTGGGTACAGGCAGGAGTTGAGAGGAGGAGGGGACGTGATCCGGACGCGAATCAATCCCAGCCCGCTCACCCTCTCCCTCTTCCTCCCGTTTTTTCTCACATTTGAGGGCTGCTCTTGACGAGCCTCATATCGCACACTCAGCCCAACACGCTTTACGATCAGCAAACCTATTCGCACGCCATGTCCGTCGCGACTCAACAACCAGCAGCCGCCGTCGCTGCTACCGCGCCAAAGGGTGACGCCGCAAAGGACGCTGCAGGACACAAAAAGGCAGCGGCGAGTACGAGCGCACCTGCACCGCGCAAGGTCAGTCTCTCCAAAATCCGACTGCGATCGCGCGATCTGTCCATTGTGTGTGTGTGTGCTCGCGCCGTGCACCCACCGCGGTTGTGCTTGCAAATATCTCGCGCATCCTAATTGGCGAATGGTTTGAGGGCTTGGCGGATGCGGCGATCGATGGGGCGAACGTGCATTCGCTGTGCTCCCGCTCACAAACGTACCCGCTCATCGCGATTCGCGACAAGACCCCTACGCTTCCGAGCATCCCATTCACCCACGCGCGCGCGCGCAACGCTGAGGCTGTCCTTGTACCCCCTCTCGTGCCCTTGCGCTGCTCCCCCACGACGCGGCGCGGAGCCACCCCACTCTGTCCCCGACCTGCACAAATGAACTGCCTCCAATCCAGTGCTACTTCGAATCGGTTACTGACACCCTGCAGGTGCGGTTCAACGTCGGGCATGCATACCAGGTACTCGACGTCGTCGGTGAAGGCGCATACGGCATCGTCTGCAGCGCAGTACACAAACCGACAGGTCGCAAGGTTCGTCTCTTTTCCAAAATCAAATTCCCCAGACGGCTGACGTTGCGACCGCTCTTTTGTTGTTGTTGTTGTCGTTATTGTTGTTTTACGCATTGACGCCGATTGTTGTGCACGCCTGCCCCTGTTGTGTTACCGCGAACCCTCCCATTGTACCGCGCGCTATATCCCGCGACGTTTCATCTTTTGCCTTTATCGGGTTGTCGTGTCGTTGTCGCACGCTGCGCTGATGACCTAACGCCTCCTATCCGCACCTCTCCCCCCTGCTCTGCACCGCTGTTCTCATCACCCTTCCCTCAACTCCCTATCCTTCGGCGACCCATGGCCGCCATCCCGACGCTTGATGATGCCCGATCGCGTCCATTCACTCCCACAGGTAGCGATCAAGAAGATCGCACCCTTCGAACACTCCATGTTCTGCCTCCGCACCCTCCGCGAACTCAAACTCCTCAAATTCCTCTCCGAATGCGGCGTCTCCGAAAACATCATCAGCATCCTCGACATCGTCAAGCCCGCCAGTTTGGACCAGTTTAAAGAGGTTTACCTCATTCAGGAACTCATGGAGACCGACATGCATCGCGTCATTAGGACCCAGGATCTCAGCGATGATCATGCGCAGTATTTTATTTACCAGGTGAGCACGCGAGCCAGAGCGTGTCAGGGCGAGTGCAGCGAGCCCTGTGGCTAGCGAGCGCGAGCGAGCAGTAGAGCGAGCCGTTGGCGAGCCACCTTGTCGTCTGCGAGCCTGTGGCTAGCGAGCGCGAGCGAACCAGCTTGTTCGCGCTAGCGCAGCGAGCCACTCGACAGATGCGAGCACGGCAAGCCTGTGGCTAGCGAGCCTAGACGGCGAGCTCTTGCCAGCTCACTGCCAGCGCGCTCCCGTGTCCACTCTCGCTCGCCCACAATCACCTGTTGACCCTCCAATCCAAAACACGCACTAACACTCAACCCCCACAGTGCCTGCGCGCGCTCAAGGCACTGCACAGCGCCGACGTCATCCACCGCGACCTCAAGCCGTCCAACCTGCTGCTCAACGCCAACTGCGACCTCAAAGTGTGCGATTTCGGGCTGGCGCGCAGCGTCAAGACTGCCGAGCCGAGTGGGACAGAGACGGGCTTTATGACGGAATACGTCGCGACGAGGGTACGTCACGGCTCAACGACCGGGCAAAGACGACGCTGATGCTCGCTCGCTTGCAGTGGTACCGCGCACCCGAGATCATGCTCACGTTCAAGCAATACACCAAGGCGATCGATGTGTGGAGTGTCGGCTGTATTCTGGCCGAGATGCTTAGCGGCAAACCATTGTTCCCTGGGCGCGACTGTGAGTGGAACGCATCTCGATTCCCCCCGACATCCGTTCCCATTTGGGTCGAAACGCTGTGCGATGCTGCGCAGCCGGGCAGATCTGTCGATCGTCTGGCGTGCCAGCGCATTGCTCGTCGGGATGCCCCCCTATCCGCTTGTTCCGCATGGCACCACTCATCGATTTACTCACACGTTTCCTCCTTGCAGACCACCACCAGCTGACGTTGATCCTGGACGTGCTCGGCACTCCGACGCTGGACGAGTTTTACGCGATCACGACACGGCGCTCGCGCGACTACATCCGCGCGCTGCCGTTCCGCCGGAAACGCCCCTTCGCGACGCTGTTCCCCAACGCGAACCCGCAAGCGGTCGATTTCTTGACCAAGACGCTCACGTTTGACCCGAAGAAGCGTATCACGGTCGAGCAGGCGTTGGCGCATCCGTACCTCGAGGTCCGTGTTTGTATTTTTTTCGGCGATGAGGACTCGCTGACGCTGACGCTCGTGTAGGCGTACCACGATCCCGAGGACGAGCCGTGCGCACCGCCGCTGGACCCAGAGTTCTTCGAGTTCGATCTGCACAAGGACGATATCAGCCGCGAGCAACTCAAGGAGCTGCTGTACGAGGAGATCATGACCTTCCGGCCGACGATCAACCAGGTGCGTTCTCTTTCCCGTCTTCTCTATATGGCACCCGTTTGGCTAATGCGCTTCGCATAGGTATGATGCGCGGTGTAGCGATGCAAAACCTGCTTCGTCAGCATCGACCATCTCCTGTCGTCGCGCACACCACACATACTGGACGCTACACATGGATGGATCGCTTCTCGTCTCGGTTGGATTTCTCGGACTCTGCACTCATCTCGCCCATCGTCTCTGTCTCAGCCTCTGCATATCCCCGGTCTGTACTGTAAGACCCCCCACCTTGCTCACCTGCTCCGCGCTATCTGCACATCCTCCCATCTTCCCGTCTATCTGCTGTCGCTCCCTTCGCTGTTGATATAGCCAGCCGGCCTTGCTTTCCCCGAGCCTCTTTTTTTTTGTCTATCGTGGGCCGGCCGCCACCACCATAACCTTTTTGTTGTTGTCACATATACTCTTTCGGTATCGTATTGATTTACGATCTTTTACGCGCTCTGTTCGTGCTTGTGAAGGTGTGATTCCTTGCATGGGACTTACAAATGGGTGACCGCGGTTGATCATCCTGGTCAAACTGGTGCGGCCATGAGTTCGCCTGTCGGTGTAGGAAGCAGAGAAGAGTGCGGTCAGTGGTTGCGAGTCGGTCAAGTTGCTAAGGCTGGACTACCTGAGATACAAGTGCCGTGTATTATGCCTTTATCGAGAGACGCTTGCAAGCTTCTGCTCTGAATGGAGTGGTTGCATTGTCAAGGCACTGCCAAGAAAATCCGTGAAAACTCGTGTTTCAACTATAAGAGTGACTGTTTATGCGAAAGTTCCACGCTGGTTTTGGAGGCACTCCCAGTCGCATTGCCCCATGATTGACTCGTGTGCTCTCCGACTGTGTGCCCAATGTAACCGTCTACATCCATATGAGATATGAAAGTTTGTGCTTTGAGCCGGCGAGCAGATGATGAGCGCGAAAGGCTGATAGCCATGGACGATCGGAGTAATATAACAAACTTGTGCATCACGGGAGCAGCGACAGCAACAGTATCGAGCAATTCTGCTCATTTAAACCGTTTTTCACACTTTTGCAGCTGCTTTGACCGGTATTTGATCGTCTCTACTCTCCAACAGCATGTATTTCCGATGTTAGGCAATGCATGCACTCTTATGCGAGCAAACTGCTCACCTGGAACTTCATTGTATCGCAAAGGACTGGTCTATATGATCTTCGCAATTTGTGGCGCTCGTGTGCCCACATTCTGGCCGGCTAAGGGCATAGAAGGCAGCTGATGAGAGTAAGGAGGCAGCTTCAGGTCAGTTGGACAGCGTAAAATACTACTGTCGTGCACCTGTCAGCTTTCCTACCACGCTGTTTGTTGTAGAAAGTATCGATCTGTGTCTACTCGCTCTGAGCAACGACATTCGCCTTCGTCACCGAGCTTTGTATCATTCGACCAAGACGGTACATGTGGGCTCATTTCGAAAATCTGTCTTTTCCAGGTATTCCGTCTTATTCTGCTGACAATTTCCAAACATGTAATGACACAGCAACCGAGGGCCAGCCCGATTGAGCTAGTACGTTAATTGCCGCCGATACAGCTTGTGCCGCTCTCTTGTGCCTCGAGCTGACCATTCTCTGCACACGGCCTCGAGCAGCGTATTAGGATTCACACGCGTCCAAATGAGCATCCATGACCCAGATGTTGATTCCGTTCTTGACCATACCGATGCAGACGACGGAGCTTCCGAATTCTCCTCAGCGGGCGCACAGAGCGACTCAGGATCCAGATCTGTCGGCGTCGATCCCCAAGGATTTATCTCCAGAGGCGTCGACTTGGGCATTCCCATAGAGCTAATGGCGCGTATATTCAGCGATCTGCCCTTCAAGGGGCGCATCAGCTCAAGTCATGTCTGCACCTATTGGCGCCAGGTCTCCCTTCTCTTCACATCCCTGCTCTGGAGCAACATCACGTGGAGCAGTCTGAAATTGGATGTGTTGGTCCAACTGCTCGAGCGCGCCGGTACAACGCCAGTGCGCCTCCAGCTCACAGTCGTGGACGAGGATCCAGGGCTACCAAGTCTGATCAGTGCACATATGCACCACGTGCGCCATTTATGGCTCCTCATTGATATAGGATACACATCGAGCAGCACTTTCACCGGCGACATCGCAATGTCACTGTGCACTCCAGCACCTGTCTTGGAAACTGCCGTCCTCTGGACTGTTCACCCCGATTTCTCGCCAGATTTGCTCGCAGAGAAAAATATGGCCCTTTTCCCGAATGCATGGCGCTCAGGTCCTTGAAGATGACGGCAACGAATCAACCTATAGTGACTGGCGCATCTTTAGCGGGTCTTCAGTCCCTACTGCTCTCCCCGACCTTGATGAAAGCGACCGACCTCAGGAACTTCTTTGCCCTTATCCCTAGGCTACCCGAGCTCGGGCTCGAAATTAGTGACCAACACAGCTGGATCGACGAGTATGACGGTATCCGAATTCCACTCCCACCTACGCTACAGGCGCTTGTGCTCATCATCTCCAGTCCATCAGTCGATCCTCTCGCCGTCCTCAAACGCCTCGATATCCCGCAGAGCATTATGCACACTTGCATACCGTTCAAGCAGCCCAAATACACGCTTTTGGAGATCACAGATGCGGTACTCGCTTGGATATTTGTGCGGCAAGGTGTCAGCGGTCACGGTGTCCTGTTAGATGCGCATGATCCGATCGTGAGCATTGAGGTCGACTCAAGCAACTATAGCAATGATCACGCAATTGTGGAGTGCACAACAGCGACAGGTCGACGCGTAGATGCGGTTGACATTTCGCTGCACTTTCAATTCAAGGGGTCCAGGAGCGCGCTGAAAACTTTGAAAAGCCTGACTATCTCGGTTGGCGAGTGGATTTCAGGCGGATGGGACTCATGGCCAGATGCGCCGGTCTTGACGGAGATCACGCTGAGGCTGATTCTGGCGAGATACATGAAGCAGGATGCCTTTGCGCGGGATATCTTGCTGGACCCGCGATCAACTGGTGGCAGATTGTGCTGCCCTCGGCTGAAAACACTCACATTCAGTACCCGACCGCCTACCAATGCAGCTCATTGTGGTTTCATTCCTACTCTCGCACCCGAGACTATTCGGGAGTTCGTTGAGCAGCAGATCGACTTTCGTGGCCGAGGCGAGCTCCCGCGGACTACCCGCTCGAATTGTATCTCAACGGCATTCGCCTGCTGCCAAACAATGTGCCGGAGGTTGCCCGGCTGCTGGCTATATTCGATACGATCGACTTTGGGCCGGGCCACACGCTGAACCCAAATCATGAGCTCACGCATCTGCTCAATTGGTGACCGGCATCCAGTACTCGACAGTCTACTTCTGGAGTAGCAAATGAATTTCAGGGCCTGTTGAAATACTGAAACGTGGACATGTGCGAACACGTGCGATCAGCCAACCATGTGGTAGGCGTAGAACAATCCGCGAGTATGTGCAAAGTGTGTTTGCTTCGTTGAACATCTTCCGAGAGTATCCACTATTCGTCCTTATCGCGCTCGTCTTCCGCTCGGATCGCGAGACGGTGAATGGCATCAGCGATCTGCGGTTGCTGCGGCCAAGCCAGCGGTGTAACATCATCAAATCCCTTCGCAAAGGAGTCTAATACGAAGATTAGTTGCGATCTTAATGTGATTCTGATATGAGAACACAAACATCATCAGTATAGCGGTAATCCGTGCCAGGTGCACGGACCCAGCCCGTGTCCCCATACCGAGATAGCATGCCAACGGAACACGCAACATCTCCAGGGCACGTCCCTGCAGCATCATCTCCGGCGTCGGAGATCTGTGTCGCCCGGATGTCGCCAATCTGGGCGGATGAGGGCAGCGGATGAGATTCGGAGCGATGATAGGGGCTGACCGTTCAATCCAGCAGTTATCGTGATATTCAAGGAACATCTCCAGCTGAGCAAGCAATCGTTTCGCCGAGGTATCAGTTCGGGAAGTTGCGAGGCTTGACAGTGGAACACGTGTTGCTAGGACAGGTAACACCTTGCCTCGAGCTCGTGTCCAGTGTCCCCTGAGCTGCAGGTACTCAGCGTAGTACTGAATAACGGCGAAGGCGCGTGGCAAGGCAGAGATGTGCCTTACTGAGGGCGAGGGTGCCGAGGGGAGTGCATGCACCAGCAAAGAGATGCTCAGGGTACGGATATGATCCCGCGAAGTTGCGCGCGTCCGGTTGGACTCGGAGTGGATAGCCATTCTACATGTAATCTGCTCCAATCAGATCTTTTCTAGAGAATCTGGGGTGATGGTGAGAAATTCAGGATCGCCGATGAAGGCTCGACATTGATCAGCTGCCAGAGTGATTCTGCGTAATGACAATTTCGAAGTACCGACTGCCGAAATATGCCACCAAAAGCATTCACATTATAGCTTGTTGAAAAACGTGATCACAGGAGCAAATATTTTGGTGATTCTGTATCCGCCACAGCCGAGCCTCCGTTCGTGCGCCGCTCGTGCGGTCGAGATCCTGTCAACACTTGTCCTCGCCACGGCTCCAATCGAAGAAGTAGCGAACAAGGGTGTTTGATCTGATAATATTGATCTTCCCTTCGACATCACCCCTTTTCTGTGGCGTAGCATCCGCATGTTGCTATCGCCGCGCACTGTGAGACATGCATCAAGGCTAGGACTCACGAGCGGAGCTGAAACAAACTTACAATGCCCTCATATGGATCCTGGGCGGGACGGAGCCGCTCTGTGTGCGACATAATAGAATCCTGGTTGTTTCGACAGGAGTCCAGTAGCTTCAGCACTGACCATTCGTGCGATTTTGCCACCGAAAACGATTACGGGCCACGACCCCGCCAGCGCGGCACAATGCCATCTAGTAATGGCTAATGCTATCAAACCGCGCGAAATCTGCTGCGGGTGTATCTCTATGGTATTCAACGGATCCGTGCACGGGCCGCTGGTCATTGGTCTCCGACATCATGCCGACACTGATGAACCACTCGCACCGATGACGGCATTTAAGACGGTCGAATGCGTGGACCTGACAGGACAGGCTATGTCTTGGTAAATTGCGCGGTTGATAGAAGCAGAAGAGTGTTTTGTTGGGAGACTAGTGTGTAGTTCAGCGCGACAGAGAACCCGATGCAGCCTGTCAGTTCTACACAGAGATTGCAACAAGTTCACCCTGGCTTGAATTGGTGGTGTTCTATGTATTTAAAAGCTTCAGGGAGCTTCAGGATGGCGCAGGTCGGGTATCACGAGATACGTCCGGATTGGGCTGAAGTATGCTTCGTTTCGCACTACCTCCATGCGTTCACATGCAGGACGTCTGGTAAGGTCTTACACCGCGAATACTTCGGGTGACGGGGGGATTCGAGCGGAACGCCTCAGATGGTAAAGAGCTGCGCGAAGTTGGGGAAGACGGGATGAGAAGGTCGCTAAACGTGGCTTGCACAGGTACGGATATTGAGTGGGCGAGAGAGCAGAGACACACCTGGTGCACCGGACCATGGTTGTGGACTACCACACGCATTGTCAGCGAGATTCTGGCTGGAGTGAATCTTAGTTGACCCCCCATTGGTTTGTTTGCTGCCAGGTGTGAAGACGGATGACGAAAATGTGTGAACAGGGTTGTAATTTTGTTTGCTTGGGAGTGTTCGCATGCGACCGAGGGAAACGAAGCATGGTCAGCCATGCGAAGCAAGAGGGGCGGTTCCACTTGTATTGGAAGAAGATGTGCGGCAAGGCACGGATTTTGAGAGGCCTGAGATCTGCCTGCGACGTTGAGAGTAGCAGCTTTCGGCGGCGTGGAACAGTTTGATCAAGCATCGACGGCACATGCTTCGAGCTGATGCGGCATCTACGCTTGTGCGATACCGATGGTCGAGATGGTGACTAGAACTGTGAACTTGTACCTTATGAACCAGGCCGTCGCTGTCGCATAGCGCTCCACGCTTTATAGCAAGTACGTGTTGACACCGTGCACCCGGATACTCTCGTTTGCGACGCCGTGGGTGCAGCATCCCCGCGCCCATTCGGCATTTCGGCAGGCAAGCTCTTAACAAGTAGGAGCAAGCATCGGCCAGCGGAGGACGGGAAGGTACTGAAATGATCAGAGTGAGAATCTGCCCGCCGGTCGGTCGGAACTGGCGACTCGGAGCCAAACAGTACACAGAAAACTGAGTTCCGGGCTCGATCGTACACTAAGAGTATAGATAGGTATCCAGCGCATGATGGACAGGCCCGGAAGCTCGCACCGGACTGAATCGCGAGGAGTGCTTGGGCAACAGAAAATATATGTGAGGCTATCTACGTGAAGCTTATTAGCCCCAAAATACTCTTAATGCATGGGCATCATAGGTGGCGCCAAAGGGGAGCATGAGAGGATGTCAGTTAGGATGAAGACATTGATTTGCACGGCCATTTGGGGGGACCGTGAAGCGTGAGCGTGATAGTTGATAAGCAAGGGCTAACTTACGAATGCCAGCGATGGGAATGAAGCTCTTGGTTTACGAGTGTCCCCGACTTGCTGCGGATGACCACTGCTGAGTAGCTCCGTGCGGCCCAGGAACGGGCGAAAAGACGCGCGCAGTGCCAAATGTTTTACACAGTATCAATACTAGGGCTATCGTGACGCGGCATTGTCTTATTGCATCTGGCGGAGAGGGCTACCCACCGGTCATTTGTGGCCAGAAGCTGATGCTGATGAGGACCACCGAAGACCTAACCCACTAGCAGAGAATCCAGCTACTAAGTCATTCCCTGATCCCCGCTGATTGAGGTGCTGAGCAGATTTTAAACGCCAAGAACGAAGGGTTAATCCTGTCGTACTTCAGCGGGTGCCTAAAATCACCACGACAGGGTCTAGCTAGATGAGGTAGACACTAGCGCCACAAAGTACAAAGAAATATCATCACAGCCATAAGGCCGGCGGTCGGTGTTGATCGCAGGTCTTTCAAATGTCACCTGCCTCTCAATTGTCTAAGCATGCCCGGGCAGGATTTCAGTAAGGATCCTGTCCCAATTTACTCCTTCGGGAAAACTAGTGCGACATAACAGTTCGGATCGGTCATGGCGTTGTACTAGTCATGAAATAGCCGCTGACCGTTGTGCTGAGAGAGCATGTGTACGCTAGCGCTAGATTGAGGCGTGCCTGTAGACAGCCACGACACTGGGATCATTGCCCGCAGGCCACGCTCTAGTGATCTTTCCTTGACCGGCATGAGTTCCCCGCTTCATTTATGCACTCTGCTCAATCAGCACGATGTTGTGTTAATCACGTATCTTAAATCCGGAGCTGGCAAATGTTAGGCGCTCGGTGGCGTGTGTCGGCGCGAGACGCTCGTTGTGCTCGACAGGGTGTCGAACCTTCCGTGTTGTTCGGTTTGTCGGGATTTTGCTGTGATATTCAGGTACGGACAGCGGCACACAACGCCACCCGACGGATCGTCGGTGAGTTGCCAGGGTGCGCACGTCCCCTTCGGTGGATCAATCGGCGGTGCAGCTCACGCATTACACGCTGCTTGGGACATGGGCCGTTTCGAACTGGGGGCGCACGGTGATTACGTATTCACGCGGAGGGTTCAAGATTGAAGGGATCGTCCGATGCGTGTGCCCGGTGGATCTGGATTCTTGAATTCGAGAGGACAGGCGAGCGGGGGGCATATCTGATTACGTCTCGAGCGCCCCTTCAATCACGGCAGGGGTGTGCATGATATTCGGACAGCGTGCATTCCAGTTTCACGTGTTTGGAGTGTCCACCTGTCATCACAGATGTCCGGAGGGTGAACCAGCCCAGCGTGCACATGGGGTCCACTTGGTGACAGTGTTTGCGGTAAATCACAGAACAGACCCCGTTTCTTATCTTTCTATTTAGGTGGACATGCCAGGTAGGCAGGATGAATGGAATCTGATTTACGAATGAGAGAGGTTCTACGAGCCGCGCGTGCTTCGGGCAACAGTTGGGATGCAGGCAGTACAACAGATTTTAAATTACGTGCCTTTCTCGAAGATGAAGGCTTGCGCCTGTTCGATTATGTCGGCGAGCATGCGACTTCCGAGTTGAATTTTTATCAAATTCATTTCATTATCCGCGACGCCGAGAGCGCAGAGGGTAAGGGAGCGAGTCGATACTGACTGTCTACTTTGGCACTGCCTGCACAATATTGCGCATTGTGTGCTGTTCGAAGTGTGAAACTATCTGCGTGCGGCCACGCGCAACCTTGTGAGTAGTGCAGTGTCGCAATACATACCGTGTGCTACGTTAATTAAGAAGGTGCACAACGGCAGATCCACCGCGGCTGCATGACCTATGAACCGAACTCTCAATAGCGGCAGCCGAACGCTGACACCTATGTTTCGATACAGAACTTCCTCAGACCGCTGTCACTCGGGTGTACCGTGAAGGTCGTGAGAACGAAGATTTCACCGCCCGGCGTCACTAATCTTTTTCGATTGTGATCCCATAGGTCTTTGAGAGTACCCGCGAGGAAGGCGAGGCTCGCGGTTCGCAACGGATGAAGCATTTTCATGCCTGAACAGGCATTGCCAAGGGGCTGCGGGTTTGAGTGCAAAGAAAAAAACGCAAGTCCGACCCTTGCCGACTTCCGGATTTGATGTTGTTCCTGTATCATATCTCTGGGTCCAGAGCGTGCAAGGGGTAAAACGCAAGTAGCGACTGCGGAAAATTACGGTTCCGGGACAGCAGCACAACTGGGCACTGCATCAAAGCTAAACCTTATCGAAATTGCCTGTGCCTGCAATTTCGTATGCCAAGCAAACGTATTATTTTTACTAGATTGGGTAGACCTGAAACAATGCAGTGGCGGACAGCAGCGAGGTTTCTGTTTTTCTGCAGCAGCGTAAATGTTTCCAGGAAGTATCGTGCGCATCTCTCTCCGAGGGTAGAATGGCGTTCATGAGAGGCCACAGCCATTCATCATGACCTAGCCGTGTGTTCCTCAAAGCATAAAATCGAGCCACGCGCCGCACGGAAAAATAGTTCAACCGTCGAGACTAGTGCCACAAACGAACCATCTTTTTCGCCGTCAGATTCTGAACCCAGGTTCGTTGTCGTTGTCATAGTCGGCTTTAGCGTGTGGGATACCCGCGCGCGCGCGTGACAGGTCGGTTCAGCATTAAGCCGCGGGATATATACATCCACTGCAATATTAATCGTACGTGGGCCTGACTGGGATAGCCTGGGATTTTTTTAAACTATTATTACCTCAGAGCCTCAAGCGACGCGGCGCGGTGGCAGCTACCTAAACCGTCGCGGGATGTAAATTAGAATTTTTAGGCGAGCATGCACGACCCGATCGCTTTGCGGGCGATGGCGACTCTATCATAATCCTGGTGCGGCAGCCGCGGCGATTGAGAGCCCACAGCCGTTGACTAGGCTTTCTCTCGCGGGATTACGCGAACGGTCGGGAGCTCGATTCGATCCCAGCCTTCGATCCCCCCAATATACCCGAGCAGTGACGTTGACAACTGACAACTGAGGACGAACCCGGGCACTGGCCATTGAACGTGATCAACCGAATACGACCCCAGATTAACGCTTTACGCGGATTAGGCGAGCGCGCAGCACAGCGTGGCGCGCGGTTAGGATTAGGATACTTTGCGGTGATCTGATCGGCGTCTTCATGTCATTACGGAGCGCCTGAGCCTGAGATGGGATAGCGGCGAGACTTCTGAAGGGTAATAGCGCTTTTGTTCGGTTCATTATATCCTTGTTGTGTTCGTGTGCGTGGCCGGACTTGTGTGCGTGTTTTCTTTGTGCATACGTCAAGGACGAGATGAGTACTGCTGTCGTCTTGTGTTTTGCGAATTCATTCCCGCCGCTTAACGATGTGAATGACACCGAGATTCGCACGGCGCCGCGGCTCGCTGCGGGCTTCAGCCTGAGCTCTGACGTGAAGGATGACAATGACGCGGGGGAATGAGAAGATGGGAGCAAAGCACCGTTGTGTTTTTTTTTTTTCATCTCGCGTCGCGCGCGCCGTAGGGTCGGTACCGGCTCGCTTGGTGGGAGGGCGTTTCGGGATCCAACGGTACGGGTTGTCTTTCACTAATGTGAAATGAACGCCGGTTAACGGATTTAGGATATGAACAGGGATGGATCACAAATGCCGGCACACCGCCGGCGAATTATAGCACACCAGAGTCCGCGATGAACAGCGAGGGTGTGAATTGTGATTATCTCGGAGGCCGGGAAGACGGAAGCAGATGGGATGGTTGTGCAAGAAAAAGAAGCAGTTGTGTGTGCACAGATGGCATGCTGCTCGTTATCATGCTGATGATCACACGTGCGGTTCCTCGATCCATGCGAGGGCTGGTTGCGTAGGGTGATGATTACGATCTCCACGGGGGGATCAGTGATTGCATTATCGGGCCGAGATGAAGGGTGAGGCGGGGAGGGATTAAATGAAATATATTGGACAAGAGCGAGAACAAGAGGCCAGGGTGTTTTTTGGAACAACGGACGGACGGGACACAAACGCGACCCCCCTTCTCCGCAGCAGCCTTACGGACACGCGGGTCGGCGGAGGGATATGTATATCATTGTCGTGCAGATCGTGACGAGATGAATGAACACGAGGGAACGGAGGAGCGACCGAAGATGACGCGCGCGGGAGTGGTGTGGGTCGTTCATCTGCGGCTCGCTCGTTGGAGCCCTTTGTAGTCTTATCCGAACCGGGATCGTGCGCGAGGAGGAGGGTCTCATCTTGGGTCATGTGACCCTGGGGGGTGGCGGAAAAAAACAGACCCTGCAGCAGAACAGAACTAGAATCAGATACGATATCATATCGCGCATGGAGGCAGTGGAGGGCAGGGCCGGCACGGAAGAGGGACGCAGCACGCATGAATATCGATTCATTGTGGGGCGGTGCATGCGGGCGAGTTTGTGGATTTGATGATTTTGATTGAGATCGGGATGGCGGTGGATGGGCGCTTCCGGGGTCGGCGAATTGTGGGCCAATCGGCACGAGGGGGCGGAGATGAGCACGGAGGCTTTTAGAGTTGACACGCAATTGAACACTCTGGGCGGCTCGGGTGCACGGGTGGCGTCGGGGCACGAGGCACGCGAGTTCGGAGCGTCCGAGTGTGTGTGTGGTAGGATCCGTGCGGGTTCAGAAGATGGTGATTAGCAGGGCGGTAGGCAAGGGGTTAGGTGTCAGATATGAATCAGCAATCGGAGGAGTGTGGGCGAGTAGCGGGCGGGGGGCGGGGGGGTCGGCGAGGATGGCAGTGTTTGCGGAGTTTGGTGGTGGTGTTTGGTTCAAACGGGGGTCGGCGGAGCAAGCGTCGGGAGTTTTTAGCGAGGGAGTGACGAATGCGGAAGAGATGATCACGGACGCAGCTCTGTCCTTGCCTCGACCCGAAATAATACATTAGCCCGCGGTCCATCCAAATCCCTCCCCTCCGTCACCCCCCTGTCCTCCTCCCCCACCCACACCACCACCCATCCCCTCCACCTAACCACTTCTCCCCCGTGCCTCTTTGCGGTCACGACGACGACGACAACGACGACGACGACCTCGATAGCACACTTTTAGGATTATGCGGTCCAAGCACACCGACGAGCAGCTTGCATGGCTGCGTGGCCATCTACCCAAGTACGAGCAAAAGACGTCTGGCGCAACTCGCGGCGATGCCAAAAAGGTATGTGCAGTGTTTCCACAGCAGGAAGTAGTACGCCACATCGCTTCTGCTGTCCTGCTGCCCCTGGCTTTGTACTCTGTGTTCGCCATCGCACCCAGCCATATCGTTCCCCGTGTCTGTACTACTCTCCCCTCGTGCGTGATTTTCAGATGCCAACGGCGAGCGTGGACCGCGACGATCACGCACGAGCCAACACACTATCCCGCCCCCGCCGCCGCGCCGTCGTTGTGGTCGTCGTCGGCGCCGTTATTCCAGTCCCTGAATTTGCCACTCCCGCTCTTTCTTCTAGAAATATTATATACAATGATTCGCTTCGATCGCTTCGCTCGCCTATCTCGCCAGTGTATGCCGTCAGCGGTCTCGGCTAGCAGTGCTCTGGGTCATATAACTCTATCCGAACACGACATCCCCGCAATCTCGATTATGCACCTCGCCGCTAGTCGCCGTCATCATCTCGCTGACTCTCATTTTGCCCATAGTTTGCCCTCGACTGCGCGCACGCGTACATCCAACTTTGGGGACTTCCCAAGAACGCCAACGGCGAGGTCGAGAAAGAATCCGTGGTCAAAGAGGTCAGTAACAGCCCCGCCTTGTTCGCCTGCCTGTGCAAAGAGTGCCGTGTATGTGTGTGTGTGTGATCAGTATTCACTCCCATTCCTCCGCTCGCGGTCCGCCCGCACGCCGCCATGCCGCAGTTTCGCCCATTAATTTTCCGAGTCGGGTCTCCTATCCTTTTGCCCTATTGACGCACGGATTTTGACGCGGGTGTTCATGCGTGTACGAGTCTTCTACTGCCCTTGATCCCCCTTTTGTTCTTCTTTTCCAAATGCCTCGAACACGTTTCTGGTCCCGCGCACCCATGTGTGTGTGTGTCCCGCCCTGACGGGATCGTGCGCACCCTGTCAGCCCGTCCTCATTGTTTTCTTCTTCGTGATTGATACGTCCGTCATCCGTCGTCCGTGCTTCTCACCGATCCTGGTCAACCCTCCTTCTCTCCATATCCCGCGACACCTGTCGTCGTCGTCGCCGCTGCCACGTCTCGCGTTTGAGATCATTCCGTCCGTGCTCCGTCTTCACGTTAATGTTTCCAACAACACCGGTCTTAGCATCCACCGCTGCTGTGCCATGTTTTTCTCCTCCTCCCGGCGCGCCTTTTGGGATTGCTTCCATCAATTGCCCGCGCCCTTCTCATTCACCCTGAAGATCTGTTTTTCGCCCCCCCGGTGTCGGTGTCGGTGTCAAGTTTGATTCCTCTGTTTCTGGCTTTTGCTGTAAACACACACCGGTATACGCCACCGCCCCTGGGGTCCCCCATATGGCATCTCCGTCATCGCACTCGATTCCTCCGCCGACGGAATCGTCTAACCTCCCCACGTATCCGCACACGCGGGATCGTCCCCCTCCCCCATTGTATCAATGAACTGGCTTTACATCCTCCGCCGCCGATCCGCATTATTTGGCGCGCATCGTAGCCTCTGCGTGCCGCTTACGGCTTGTAGTTTGAGTTTGGCCCCTCCCTTCCTCCTCACGCGGATCGCCGAACAAATGAACAATCTATCTCAAGCCCCTTGTCGCTTTGCTTGCTTGGCTTGTTATCGGCCCTATCCGTGCTCTGCTCATCCCTGCATCTATCCCGATACGGCGCACCGCGACGTGTTCATTCTACTCGTTCCCATTGTATCTGCGCCCACACCCACTGTCCGACTTGGGACTCTTTGCGCGCTCGGACCGCGGGGCTGCAGGCGGGATTGCCTCCTACATCTGGGATAGTCTGCCGCGCGGCGTATCTGATTGCACGCGCGCCTGGCGCTCGGGGTTCTCTTCGGATCCCCCACAAGCCTGCGATTTTTATGCATGCACGTGTGCGCGGGATCAGTTTCTCCGGTCGAGTTTTTCTTTTCTCGTCATCGCCCCCTATCATGAACACTTGTGTGTTATCAAACTCATCACCATCTCGTGTCTGTTTCGCGTTTTGGCTCCTTCCGTTCCCTTTCCAGTTCCAATTCTCCGTTTTTTTGATGGGTGTGTTGGCTCCTGACTTGCGCGCTGCGATCTGTTCCGTCGCCCGTCAAAGTCTGATCCTCGATATGTCAAGCATTGTTCCACCCCCGATCCGTTCCACATCCTGTCGTCGCCCCCTCCACCGTTGCCCAACGGCGGCCGATTGTGTCTCCACACTTCGTCCATCATAACCCGTGTGCCTTGTGTTGCTTACGCGCTACGACCGGCTCCGCCGGCTATCGCTCGCTGATCCATCCATCGCATCGATGCGTTGCTTGGGATTGATCTCGTCATCATCTACACATGCGTGAAATTGCGTCGGCGGATTGAGAACCCTGCCCCGAGCCCGCCCCCAAGATTGATGAATCCCGCCCCGTTCTGCTGGCTCGCGTTGCATCCCCCCAAAAGTGATTCGACTTTGTGCTGACGCTAGCCTTTTGTTGTAGCAAATCTACACTTGGTTCAAGAACTCGTGCGCCCGTGGCAAGGACGCACGGCTTAAACACCAACAGAAGAAAGCGCTCGCTCACAGCGTGCAGACCGTCGGAATGCCGGGCTACCCGCCCCCGCCTGGGATGATGATGCCCGGAGGCGTCGCCGGTAAGTCTTTGGCATTCCGCTCCGACCTTCTCGATTTTCTTATGACTCGTGTGCGTTTTGCTCAGTCTATCCTGCAGCGTACCCGCCTTCACACCATGCCGCGCACCCCGCACTCGCGCACCACGGTCACCACTCGGCCTCACAGCCCCCACACCACCATTACGCGCACGACGACGATGACCGGCGCGGGCTGACGCTGCCACCCATCAGTAGGGCAGTGGGCAGCGGCGGTGGCGGCGGCGCAACGAGCTACGGTCCACGTAGCCCGCCATCGCGCCTTAGCGCATCCCCTCCGCTCGAGGGATACTCGTACCGCGAGCGCGAGCGTGACCGAGACCACAACCGCGACCGCGACCGTGAGAATACCCGCGACCGTGAGCGTGAGCGCGAGCGCGAGCGGTACCACCCCTACTCGCCCGGCCCACGCTACGCCGACCGTGAACGTAGGATGAGCGTGCCGGATCTTGGCAGCACCGCGAGCGGCAGTACGGCGAGCTCGACGTTTGGCCGCAGTTCGTTGACTTCGGCGGCAGCGGTGGTGCTGGTGCTAGTGGTGCGCCGAGACGGCCGGAGGAGACACGTTGGCGTAGCAGCAGTACGGGCGCGGGATATGCGGTCAGCTCGATCCGCGATACGGTCTACCCGGGCGCGATTGCGTATGGCGCGGTATCGGCGGTACCAGCAGCAGCAGCAAAAGACGGCGAGGTTGTAGGCGCGCTCGTGAGGCTTGCGGCGACGCCGTTGGGTGCGGCTGGTGCGCTCGATGGCGTGCGCGAGGTCGGCGCGCAGCAGATCGTGGATGCGCTGTTTGTGGCTGCGGGTATGGTGCTCGATGGGTTGCCACCGTCGATGTTGCTCTCGCCTCCGTCGTCGTCGTCAGCGGCGGCCAAGGCGGGCGGCAAGAGCCTCCCGACGCCCGTTGCGAGCGAGAGCAACGGAACTCCGACTGCGAGCCCGAGTGGACGGCGACACACGCTCGACGATGCCGATGCGAGCGGCGAGAGTGACCCCGAGGCCGATATGGACCTTGACGATGAGCCTCCGGCGCCGGTGCCGCAACGGATGTCGATGACGGCGTCGCCCAAGTCGAGCTCGAGCAGCGCGCCGTTGACGAGCGCGTTGAGGCTTACCAGCCATTCGCCGGTGCCGAATCTGCGCTCGTTGTCCGGCAGCCCGAGGGTCGCATTTGCCATCCTACCAGTAACGAGCGTGGGTCTGTGGGTGAGCGGAGCCCGAGCCCACCGCCGTCGCCTTCGGGCTCGACTTCTGCACCTCCGGCGTCCGCGACTACTGTGACCTCGTCGTCGTCCTCGTCGTCGTCGATCACCCTCCCGACCCCCATCTCCAGCTCCACCACCACCGCAGCACCTTCCCCACCTGTACCCACGCATCCACCAACCCTCGCGACGCTGCTCAACCACCTCGTGCAGCTCCCCGCCCTCCTCCCTGCACTCCACGCCGCCCTCCGCCGCCGCAGCGTACCCCTCTGGCCCGCGATGCCACAGCCCAACTCGCCTGCCGAGTTCCGCGCGCGCGCCGAGGCGCGCCGGCAACACGTCGTATGGTCGCGCGTGCTCGGTGCTTCGCTCGAAGTGCCGCAGCTGCTCACCGGCGACGGCTGGCCGTGGTTCGTGCAGTGCTGCATCGAGGACGCGCTCGCAGCGGACGAGGAGGCCGGATGGTGTGCAGCGGGCTACCTCCTGCTCGCGCTCGTGCGCACGCATGCGGCTCAGAGTGCGGCCTTGAGGGCGCTTGCGGACGACACGGAGCGGCGGTGGAGGGAAGTGCGCGATGAGCGCCGCAGAGCGAGATGGGCGAGGTCGTGCTCGATGTGCGCAGGGCGTTCGAGGCGTGATGCCCTCTACTAGGTTGTGGTTTCTGTGGTAGCCCTAGGTGCGTTTTTTTTTTCTTTCTCCTCGTTGGTGGTATTCGCATTTGCTGATCTCGGATGCAGAATTACGACCTTTCACGACGCCTGCCTGGCCTTCGACGTCTAGCTCATCATCATCCGCGTCCTCTTTCGCGCTTACCGCGCGCTACGCCACACTCCAACATTCAATCATCATCATCCGCTACCACCATCCCCATCTCCCCCGCATATCACGACCCCCCCCCTTTGGTGTTCTCCTGAAGTAGCCCCTCGACGTGCATCGGCCGGCCGCCGCGCGCGCACAGGCTTGCGTGCGCGGTTTCGTCTCCCAATGTCCGTGTCCCAGCGCAAAACGTGTCTCTCCAGAAGCAAACTCTCTATAGAGGCCGGTTCCATCGGCGCGCGTCGGGGTGCTTTGGACTCGGTGCATTCGTGTATATGATATTTGGATTTCCCCTCGCTCGCTCGCTCGCTCTACCTGCCTGCCTGCCTGCCTGCCCGCCGTGTGCGCCCACTAGGACGCTCAAATTTACTCGTTCGCTGTACATGCTTTCCATCCTGCCCTACCCTTCGCTGTGTATACTTGCTTACTTACCTTCCATCATCATCATCATCGTTGCCGCTCGCGCATCTACTCTGTCCATATTGCCCTCGCTCTCCCGCTGTGCCAAGCCGCGCCCCCCATCCGCACATGTGTCGCAACTCTTACTTAAAAGTTATATGCTCTTTCCGTCCCCCCATTTCTTCTTATCTTTTTCTTCTTCTTTTGCTCGCGCCTCGGTTCTGTTTCAGTAGCTGCTGACACTGTCCCGTCCCTCTCCAAAGTCTCGCCTCAGTCTCGTACTCGTCTCAACCCTACCCATCCAAACTTGTACTCGTACGAATCCTTGTTTCTTTTTTTTTGCGATTAGTGTCGTTAGTAGCCTCTTCGCGTTTGACGAGCGAAAAATGCCAGATGTTGCACCCCGCGGTGCGGGTTCCTCGTTCATTTCATCCCGTGTGATTGGAGAGTGTGCGATTGCATTGACGGGGGTAATGCTACAGAGTCGGTCAAGTTGCGCATACGTGCGTTGGTGTGCTGTATTGTTGAGTGCTTTGATGTAGCTGATGCGAGTCAAGTTAATATGAGGGACTCTCAACGTTCGTATGAGCGGCGGGAGTCGGCGCCGAACTAAGATTACCTTGCAACAGGAGGAGAGGTACCCGTTTGCGGACGTGCGAGCCGCGCAGTTGTCACTTGTGGCCTGATGCCTTCCATACAGTATCTCGCCGAGCCAAACTTAATCACTGTCTTCCACATAGCTCCATGGCAAAACCGCAGCTTCTTCGATCGGTCCGAGACCCTACATCGAATAGGTGTGATACGGGTGAGGGCTACTTTCTTATGACCCTTGGTTCCTGTTCTTCAGGACAGATCATACCATAGCCCAAAAACTTTCAAGGGCCAGAATTGACACGGTCATTTCAAAACTTCAATGTGGCTTAGAATGTGGTCTCCGGCAGGGAACGTACCGTATACAGGCATGGCGCATGGGGCGAAAGGTTCTTGCATTCAAGATCGGTGTGCGGCGAACTGATCTCGATCGTTACCGCAACTACTAGCTGTCACATTCAGTGCTGCAGGCGGGCCGCGTGAGCGACCACAGCTGCAGGGCTGCTCAGAAGTGTGTACCGATCGACTCATAAATCCGTGCTAGTCACGCATCGCCCACTGTGCGCTTGTATCGACGTTGTACTGCGGCGGACATCCTTTGGGCTAGAACATCTTCCGCTCGGCCCGCAGTCTAATAAGGCTACCGTGATGGTGACTGAGTATCAATTGAGCAGGGTTGCTCGATTTCATTGTGGGTCTGCGGAAGTCCAACCCAAACCCTGCGCGAAGAGTGGACCAATTTTGTGACGTATCAGTGGACTTCTCCCTGCGACCATTCCCGCCATGTCAGTCTTCATTAACAGCTCAGCCTTCTTCACCATTTCACTGATGTTGACTGCGTGAATTACCCGTGTCGTTGGTACACTAGTTGACATGCCAAGCACGCGTGACATGCGGCGTTGTACTTGCACAGAAACGGATACAAGACCACGACTGAATTGCGTAGGATGCATCAGTGCCAACGCCGACAGTCTCGCCGTCGAGGTAGCTGACTTGTTGTCGCGTGGATACCTCAATCAAATCCAGTTTACACCCATACCATTTAAATCCTGCTCTGCTCCGCGGTGAGGGTGATCAAAACGTAATCCAGTTGCAGCCTGCTGACGCACACGCCACTGAAACCTCCGATATTCCTCCCAAGACGCAAAAGACGTAAGCAGCTTGGTAATTGCGCGCCGGTGCAACTGTCGGGGACGTAAGCATTGACCAGCGCCTCCATCCCGCTGGTCCCTGAGCTTGACGCCCGGCTTTCATGTCTGGTGGCGCTCGATCGTACCTGAGTAATCATAGTCGCATCCCGGCCAAGTGATACCGAGCGCAAATCCCTGTAATTAGATGGACGAGCAGGAGATAACAACGGTCCAAACTACCTCGGGCCAGGCGAATGTTGTTTGATCCGCACAACAGAGCCTATGAGTAGAACAATCCCAACAGAATATTCTGCAGTGATTCTCGCTGTGCATAATCTGTCTTTGTACAACGTCGATCTCGGCGAAATTTGGAGATGGGCTCGCGCCGACGGTGTCACAGGACCTCAATGGGGGCGTGCTCTCCCTGAGCCTAGACAATTCCGGCAGAATATTCAGTGTCATCGGAGAAACTGCACCCTTTGCCAATATAGTGGAACGACAGTTTCGTAAAGACCTCCGTGGTCTTAGGCACCGCCGACCGGTTTTTGTCACTTTGACGGTGAGACGTGAGGCAAAGCCGGTTACATTGCGTTGCCGGGCCCTGAGCATGACAACGGAATTTCCTTGGTTCGGAGCTCGATGTGGCGGAGATACGAGGTCGATGGGTCGCAGTGGCGTGCGGGCCTGCAGGGTCACCAGCGGCGACCGAGCATGGCTCATGCCGCCTCACAAAGCCAGATCTCCGCCTTGCATTGCGGTCGTGGCCTTCAATAACTACAGGCACCCGTTCTACTGTCGGAGCAGTGATTTCGCTGTCAGCTTTGTCTTAGACAGAACTGGGAGTAATATGTGGTATTTCCGCTCAGTAATCATCAATGGGAGTGAGATAATTTGCAATCCCGTGAGAAAATCCCTGTACTAGTGCCAGTATCATTGCGGAGCTTTGCTTAGACGTATTTGAACTCAGTTTTCCTGGTTCGAAACACGCAACAGCCGCCTACACGCAGGGAGTCTTCTAGTAACCTCTCTGATTCCATATCTTGAAAGTCCCATTGAAACACGGAGGAGATCCATTTGCGCCGCCGAAGGGCTCATACGCGAGTCGTACGCCCCCTTGGCGACGTTGTTTTGGGTGGCCACAGATTTTCTTAACTTTCAGCATGCTGTTTCTGCCTTGCGAGGCGCTCAGCCGTACGGGCGATAGGGCCAGATTGGCCCAGTCCCGTGTTCCTGGTATTCCGATACGATCGATGACATTTGCAGGATCTCCAACGCAAATCCTGGCTGATTTTACTGGGCATCCTCTAGCCTAAAAGCCTCGCGGAATAGATTCGCACTCCCATCGCCGCTGGTGCGGCTTCCCGTCCGCCGTGCGCCGATAACAGCAGTGCTCCGCCCTTTCTGAAGACATCAGCAATCCCGCGCTGGTCAGCAGCATCTTCACGCACTCTAATTCCTCGGTGATCGAAAACTGCCGGCGTAGTGCTCTCAATCTGCGGAGCTGTGCACAATCGGAGTACGTCGCACCGTTTGTGGACTTCAGGGGGAGGTGTTGCTTGCTTCATACCGTTGTCAAGGTATCGAGAAAACGTGCTCCAAAACTGGCACACGTGAGGCACACTTTGATTTGTCCCACTTCCGTGTCGAAATGCGTGCCCAACTACGTTCTGAAAGGAATCAGACTACCCGAAGGACTGCGGCTTGTTTCGTATTCGGTGGCTCCTCGAGCGTTTCTTCGTTTTTTGACAACGCCGCATTGATCCACGGGCAGTGAAACTGGCCCGCATCTATCATATTGCGCTGAATCCGTGTGACTAATGACAATAAAAACACTAGACTTCTAATCTTTGTGGAACAGGACCATGATAACGACGATGGCGAGTCCCGGCGGTCTCGGAGCAATGATCAAGTTTTCAGACTATGTACTGCTATTGATTAGGACTTGACGAAGATTCCGTGAGATTGCAGAATGTAATCTGATCCCGATCCCCTCAAAATCCGTGCCTGCACAAACCACGCTTGCTCCATCGTCTTTCGCGTTTCTGCCCCTTGTATCACATCTTCCGAGGTCTTCTTGCAGCTCTTCTCCATCTCTGACCTTCCGCTCAAATCCATCCGCCGATGTATATGCGGAAGCACCAATAGGTGAGGCCAAGATCTCCTAACAACGCTTCGGTGACGAAAGCGCAGACAGGGTGCGATCCGAGAGCAGTCGGCTTGTAACAGATGGCACTAACTGCAAGTGTTCTGTTATGAGATTGTGGAGTCCTTCTGCTGCTATGTGCGGTGTTCCTGTTCATTGTCAAGAAGGTCCCACACCAAATGAATTTAGTATCAATTCACTTCACCGGCGAGACGTCGGATGCAATGCATTAGATCCACCGCCCGACGATGGGCCAGTGTCAAATACACTCATTTTGCAACCGTACTTTGATCGCCAGCGACCGCCCGGAAACGAGCAATGTGAGTTTACAACCGATTGCGCAGCCTAAAACGCGCCACAAGGCAGTACCGCAAAGCTCTGGCCTTGTTTTCATACTCGTTGAGTGCTACTCATGCTCGGACCGGCTCGATTTCAGCGGAGATATCACTTTGATCGGGTACTATATTTGGGTTACATATGCTAATTTATAGTGCTTTGATGGGTTCGCAGTGTGCGTCGGCGATAGAACCGTTGGGCAGGGGCACTAGCTAGTGGGGCGAAACTGCGCATGGGAATTTTATAGGAGTTCCAGAACAGGGCAGGGGTGTCATAAATCTCGTAATGTATAAAATCCAGTATGAACAACAAAGGGTGCTGTATTGCCCCCTGAATTGCACTTTTTTGCTTTCAGTACAGTGTGATTGCATGCTAGAACTGACCTTCTAAACGCATCGAGCTCTACTATGGCAAATAGTCACATCTCAATATGTGCACAATGGCCAATCAGCAGAGTGTTTTCATATCCATGCGCGTGGCGGACGCATCCACCCGTGACAGGATCACGGGACTAGCCCTGAATCCTGTGTCACCTCCCCTCCCACGATCGTCACCTGGCAAGCACCCCCTCATTGTCTAAATTATTTGGGGACTTTTATTCTTGGCAGAAACAAAGCGGCAGTGGCGACCAACCTCACGTGCTATCCTTGACAAATGACTTCCGGGCTTCTTGAACTACCCTTTTGGCAAAATGGCCATGATGTCTCAAATAACCACCCCGGTTCCGCGGCACAGCGCTGCAGTAGTCAGCCCAGCCCGTATAGGAGAACGCATGTGTGCCGTATCACACGAGATGAGGCCAAAAATGCTACTTCGATCAAATTTAGAAATTCACACAGTTCCTGGGCGCGGTCAGTGACAATATTCTTGTTCGTTTTTGTAATAAATCGAGTCACATTGATCAGCTGAACCTCTGAAGTGAGCAAAGGGCCACCGCTCTCAATCTGCTGTACCTCTACCACTCATCCAGCTTTTAGGGGATTTCCTCATCCGCTCGCACCACAAACTACCCCTTTGCCGTCATCTCAGCCAGATGCGATCTGTGGCGAGTCAGCGAGGGCGGAAATTACAACGGAGACCGAGAGGTTCGGATGACACTGCCCAACGCGACCGACCGCTACGGGAATGTGCCGGGCAAACGTTGTGGCTCCAGATACCAAGTATCGACGACTGTGACATCATTGCATTGATTTCCACCATTAGCTAAGAGTTTTGAGCTCTGAAGAACCTCCTTATGTCATGATTACGCTACCATCTACCCGCCATGACGGACGAGAAGTTGGCGCCGAGAACGATGACGACCAGACATGGCTCCTTCTTCTCAGCAATTATCATTACCCTCCAAAGCATTTTCAATTTGCTGGAACCCACACCATTCAAGTTCATTTTAGTACCCGCGCAGTTCCTATTCCCGGGCTCGTGCACATCCGCGACATACCCGACACGCCTGCTGAGCACCCAACACTTCAGCAGCTCTTCCGCAGTGACAAGTTCGGCTGCAAATGAAGCATTTGCACCCCACGCGCACTTGAGATTGGCCTCCATGATCGCCTCGTACGCGGCTTCACCACTGTGAGAGTGAACTGCATGTGAAAGTCTCGCTTATTTTACATGTATGTTCGAGTCACCTTGAGCCCAAAGGTAGCCGAATCTCGCCTATTGAATAGTGCCGTGAGCCCACAATAAATAAGGCCTCCTACTTGTATTGTTGCCCTTTGGTTACACAATGACGTTCGCTGAGACGGCAAGTGAGACCCAAGCGCAGTTGCCCGCGCTCCACCGGATTGCGACACATCTCCATCCGCAGCTTTCCCTCTTACTCCAGCTATGGGGAAAGGCAAGGATAGAAAGAAGCGACGCCGCAATGTGCTTGAACATGGGGGCAACGTGCTTGAACATGGGGACTCCTGGGATCAACCGATTCTCGATAGGACAGAGCACTACTTCTACGAAGACTGGACTGTTGAAATGGAAGTTCAAGGTCAGAGGTTTAAGGTCTGTCTCTAATTTTGCTCATAAGCACCGCCTAACTGTTAAAGAAGGTATCGAAACTTAGGTTGAGTGCAGAGTCGCCGGTCTTTGCAACCATGTTCGAGCTGCCCACGGAATGTCATACTCATTGTCAAGACTTGTGCTTGCCACGCTAATAAATATTCAACAGGAAACTCTCAATGAGACCGTTGTGCTGCACAATGACCCAGACGAGTTTAGAGATTTTCTGTGGTACATTCATTCTTCGTATGCATCGCTCTTGCAGTACCATATCGATTGACTGACGCATTGGTTAGCCACTCTGAGTTTGCAGATTATCTCGCCAACTGTTCAGCAGTGAAGCAGTTTCGTCGTGCTCTCAATATTGCGCGGATCGCACACTTCTACGAGGCGTTTACCGCCGCCACTTGGGCGGTTAATCAGCTCGTGGCGCTGCTCCCAAAGTCAGGAGCTGCAGACGTCGAGACAATGAAGAAGCTGCGTTCGTTCGCGAACCGTGGAAGCGATATCCACGCAGAGCTCCCTGGTATGGTACAATCGTATTGGTGCGCTGAGGTCCGCAGCACCAAGGATCCGGTGCGCTGGCTGCTCGTAGCCAGAGACCTCAAGGACGAATATCTCCAGGCTTATGCGTACTTTCATATTCTATTTCTGCCGGATCAAGATCTGCGTGCGGAGTCGAGATTAACAGATTTAGACCGACTGCGTCTTTACGTGGGATCAGCAAATTTGCGCCGCTACGAGTCAGACTGTGACTGCATCGTCATGGATCACTCGGACTCATGTCGCTCCTACCACAAGCACGACGCACCGGACGAACTCGCATCCCTTCGCCCATTCCTGAAGCTGAAAGACGTTTATGGCGAAGAAACTATCTGGGAGATCTTCACGCGGTCGCCAATCGGGTTAACCACATCTCTGTAGTCTTAACTTCGTCCGAGGCTTGTGTAGTTGTATATATACGATCTCAACCCAGCAAAACTTTCTTCCATAATCGTCTCAGGAGGATTTCCGAAAGAGGGAAGAATGCTGTTCATATGAAGATGTGCAGCAGAAATAGGGATGACTGGTCACTTCGAGCCCCAAGGGGGAAAATATCCTAGGTATCTTTGGGCGATGGCTATGGAAGCATAGGTCATGCTCAATATTTTATTTGGCGATCCAAGTTCAAGTTCAATCTTTGAGCTCTGGGTTTGTTGCTGCGGGTCAATCTTCGTGGCTTTCCAGATGTTCTGCTGGGCCGATGGCCGGAGCGGAGCTTTCCAGACTTGTCTTCTTACCATGATCCTAATATTATGAGTGACCTATGGAGTTCGCCGCCACCAGAGAGACTTGGATCTGGAGTGGTTGGGGTTGGGGTGGGATGCTAGTGAGCGCATACCTGGTTCATTGCCTCTGAGCGACTGCATTAGTTCTCGCCTCCTTGTTTTGCTTTCTCACACGATGCCATTCGTACGGTCCTTCATGATCTGCAGCGCACAATGTCGATCCAGTCATCCTTCTTCAAGGCTCACAGCGCAGCATGCAGGTTGCTCGGATCGGAGGTCTTGTTGAACCTTCGAGATCAAGGTGTGCTATCTGTCGTTTTAGTTTTGCGTCCTCGACACCCCCTCGTTCACACATTTGTGCCAACGCAAATTATTTATATCTACAAAGCCTTGCTAACCTTTTCATACCCTCTGTGGGTTACGGGGGCGTTGCTATGCAAGTCCTCCTTGGGGGCACCTACTCGAAACAAGTAGACCGCGGTCCAAGGCAATATATGAGCAGATCTGCTGGCAGGCGAGTCATTTGCGGTACATTAGATGTCTCTTCCTGGTATGGCTTTGCTTCCGCCATCTGCTCTTTTCGCTCGCTTTGCTCTGCTTCTCGCACTCCTCCTAAGGCTAGGACCGGATCCTCTCCCGCCGTCGTCCCTCACAGCGCCGACCCGGGTCACAAGCATGGCCCTTACAGGAGACAAAAAATGTTGTGCTTGGTGACGGCTGTGTAGATGGCGACGGCCAGCTAGCTTCCTAGATCATAGCTAAACAAGATTTGTCCGATGTCACAATCTGGACGATGTTGCGTCTAGAAAGCAGTTTAGCGAGACTAGCTTCCTGACAAATGGTGAATCTTGATCTCTCAATAGCTCAACGTTAGCATGTACCATGTCCTTACGTGGTGACCTGGCCTTAATTTCCGCGCTACGGTCAGACTATCTCGATATTGTCCCTCAATCGAGGTATTTGTTCAGTAATCGAAGCACCAATATACACTACAGTGTTTCCTCGCAAAGTGATGACAAACACAGAGCCGATGAACCCGAACTGGTTTGCCAGCGTGGCACCGAAACATAACTTCGCGGACGTTCAGAAATGTGTCAGCTGGTCGCACGCGCGGGCCAGATGACGCGAGTCCGCGCTTCTCAAAGCCCGTCTTCAGAGGGAAGAAGTCCGCGACGCGGACGTAGCATGGCCGGTCCTACAGTCGTGCTGCTGCGTCGGTTGTACCTGTCCTGGAAAGCGATGCTGTAGCTCAGGTTGCGTGCAGCGTGCAGCTATGGCCTTATTTTAGAGTAGTGCTTTCACTGCTGAGAATTATTACGTACGTTGGTAGGATTCGTGCTTGGTACGTCGGCGCGATCAGCTGCGCGGTAAACGAACGTTACGACTCCCTGAGTCCAGTACGTCGCGCTGCTGCCATCAACCTGTGTCCAAAGCCACACCGTCTGATTTAGCTAAGCGAGAAAATTTAAGCATAATGGCAAGGATAAGCGAGGAAGGTCGCTACCCACCGCGTATACTGGGACAGGGTCCATGGCAGCTCCGGTGTTGCGCATCCCAGGCCGGTTATATAGGTGCATACAGCAATCCCGACAAGATTATGTATAGCAGTGGTGGGCGCTCCGGTAATTCACACTCCTGGTCGAGACTGGACCAGGACAGAGGATACATGGAGTGCTTCTGTCTGCAGACACCGGTGACGAACGCGTGAGCATGACGACGGAGCACATCAGTGTCGCATGTAGGCCAGGCAGCGCATTTGCTCAAGATAGGATCCAAGCGGGAGGTCTAAGTGTGCTTAATTGAATAGACGCCCAAGAGGAGAGTAAGCCATGCTGGTGATGAGCTGGCACAGTGGCGGCATGTCGGTGAGGTCACGCGCTGATATCTAGATGCAAGTAGTTGGCCAAATGCTCGCTATCAAATAGCATGTCTGTCTCAGCCGTACTGATGAATTCTTATCCGGCCTATGGGTCTAAAATACTGTGGTAGTTGTAAGATTCGACGACCTGTATTCACTGAGAGAATCCCAATGAAGTGTATTTTGCAACACTGTTTTTGTGCTTTGCTTATCATGCGCCAGCGTTGTCAACCATTCCACAAACTCGTGCATTTACGCTGTCCCGGTGTCGTGGTTAACTTTCCGTAACTTCGTACTGCCGGAGCCAACGGCCTCGCACTCGGATCGCGACCGACCTTTAGCTATACGATCGTCCCGAAGATTATACTCCTTGCTCAAAGCTCTTCAGGTTGCATATCGAGCCAAATAGCTAGTTCGACTAGAAGGAAGTATCCGGAGAGGTCGTGCTTGAATGGGGCTCAGTGCCCTGGGTCGAAGTCAGTGCTGCTTGCCAAACCTGTGTTTGGAAGCCCGCTTCACGCCAAGAATAATATCAATTCTGGTTTCAAGACCAAAGAAAGAAACAAACATTGTCTGATGAGTTCTGTTTACAGCATTGTCGCAGCTCATAGCTTCAAAAGAACGATTCCATCCTCAAGTTCGAAGCCCATCGGAGACCGCGTGAACATCGACCAAAGGGATTCCCCTCCATAGGAGTCCTTCAAAGGCACAACGACCTGCGGGGAGCAAGCTCCAGAGGAAGTGGCACCAATGTCGCGTCGGATGGCAAGGCTGTGACATGACGGCTGGTGACCGCTGAAGCCGAGGTCAACGCAGCTACAGGGATCCTTGACGTGTCTTTGAAGATTGAGTGCGCCTATGCTGAGACGGAGGCGATCCAGTGCTGTAAGTCGGTCGTCCGCGCGTATCTCGTCATTGGTTCGAGACAGTGTGTGAAAGTATGCATACGCCTGAAGGTTCTTATCGCTGATGTTCTTCGCAGCGAGAAGCCAAGCCACTGGATCAAGTGATTTGTGACAGACAGAACGCCAGTGGTCTCGGGCTACTGTAATGAGCTCAGGTTTGAAGCTGGATAACTGCTCCGCGACGGTTTGCAGATCGATGATCATAGAAATGTCGGTCATATCGCTGGATGGTAGCAGTGTGATGATCTGTGACATCGCCCAGTCTCGAATTGTTGTGGCCTCATAGAAGTGAGCGATGCGAGCGATGTTGATTGAACGACGGAAGCGCTCCTCGTGAGGACATTTTGCTGTATAGTCCTCAAAGTCAATATGGCTAACATCACGTGAGTTGATGGTTACTCTTGGACACATGGACCGACCTGACATAGAGATACCAAACGAAATCTCTGAGCACCTCAGCAGTAAACGGTAGTGTCCGAACCGGTGTATTTCGGGTGTTCTGAACCAGGGGCTAATCATGACCAACTGGAATAACATCTAATAGAAGCTAGCATACCTTATACTTCTTATGGTATCTTTGAAACGGCGGAGATACGGCGCAAAGTCTCTGCGACGACACCTAGATTTTGTGTCAGCGGTTAGGGAAGGAATTGTGCGCGGATGCTGTGAACGCACCCTGAACAGCGTGTCTCCAGCTTTGAGCAGGACATTCGAGTCTTCGGATGTGAACTTTTCCGTACTCTGAAGTACTGAGATGTCCCAGCTGTACGTAGGGGGTGATGTGGGGGCTTGACCAGCCAAAGTTGTCGGTACCGTTGCTGGGACTGCTGCATCCATAACGATGCTGCTATTGGTAGCGTTGGCGATGTTCTGGGGCTCTGCCCGAAGCGATTCGTCTTTTCCGTGATCCTCTGTCTTGACTGATACCGAGCCGAATAGGGAATTCAGTTCTGGGGTTCGCTCGCGTGGTTGCTCGTTCCTCGACTGCTTTTGAACGGTTTCCTCGACTGCTTTTGTACGGTTTCTTCTCTTTCCCATGAATGCGTTTTAGCTGCGCGCATAGGTTGTGGACAAGGGGGCAGCGACAGATTCGGTTTCCGCCAAAGAAGCAACACAAAGGGGTTCGTTGTTAGAACCAACGGCGTTCGGACCTCACTTCGCCACGAGGCGGCTGTCACATGTCTTTCCAGGGGCACAAGGGCACTGGCCTATCTTTTCGCGACGCCTACGGGACATCATTTGCTCTGGAGTCTGGGGTGTTGCATATGGAGCTGCTCGGATTCGCTGGGTCCAAACACCGTCCATCTCCTGCAATTGGCAAAACCTGGCTGAGTTTGACGACGTCCTGCGTCTCGTACATAGCGTAGGGCAAACCTCTCTGCTGGAGATAGCAGAGAAGCGCAGCTCAGGGGGCATCAACTTGCGTCTCCAATTTCTAACATGGTCATTAGTGGCTATCCTATCCCGTCTGCATTTGAGAGATAGTCAGCTAAATCGTGTGTGGATTGTCATCTTGGTCTACGATAGGCAACTAGTTGCACGGCATGGCTGCAATGTGAGTGGAGATTGTCTACTAAAGGGAGAGCGCGAAGTTCTACACTTGGTATTGAAGTCACAGGTGTGGCTCACAATGGTCGCGTATGAAGAACGAGGATGAGGGCCGAAAGAAGCTTCTAAGGATTCGTGTGAGGAGACAGTAGTTCCAAGTATGGCCTAGGTCTTGGAGGATGCAGAGATCGGACGGGCGTTATAGGTATGCCGTACGTCGGGAGTCGTGCGGTGAATCAAGTGAGTTCCACAATTCGTAAACAGCCCATGTTGAACGACGGTGGTGACTGAGAGGTGAAGGGCACGGATAGCAGAGACGTTGATGCTCAGGATATGTTGCTGCGGGCTCAGAATTCACTCTATGTGGTCAATCTCGACCGCGGAAGTCGTTGCTTGAGGTCTTAATGGGAGGGTTTCATCCGCCCGATTGTGAGTATGACGTGCACCACAAACGTCGGTAATAAAAATTGAGGGTTGAAAATCACAGCGCATGAGCCACGCCGGCAAAGGATCGTGGTTACGCTGGATGCTGTCCATGCGTGGGATACGCAGATCGGATGGCCGCTGCTAAAATTGTTAGCCACACGACAAGCCACGCGAGGCCGAGCCCGATTGAGCACGCACCAAGCCGCCATCCCGACCGAGCGTGTAGAGAAGTGCAGTCACGTAAAATTCAGAAGATCTGTTCACATGGTCAGCCAGTCGTTGCGTTGGCAGGCACTTGTTCAACGTACCATTACGCATCCTGGACCGTTTCTGACTTGAACAATCGTCCCTTCATCCACTCGTACGAGCCGAGGTACAGACCACTACCCAGACCAATCCATCCCACGCGCAGGCCCGCGCCTTTCCAGAGCGCCCCAAAGCCTTCGGTTTGCACCAGGAACTTGGCCGTCTGGACGACACTGGGACGTTGGGTAGTCGATGCGGCGAGCATGACGCGGGTCTTGATGACGTCCATGGGTGTCGTGAGCAGCGCTGCTGGGGTACCAGAGATGATTCCAGCGACGGCGGCGTTGGCGCTATCGCTCAGCGTGGGGTGGGAGGTACGCAGGGATTTCTTGCAGTACTCATACAGAGGAAACTGGATGGCGGAGAACGGCATATTGCGCGCGGCCAGAACGGTGAAGCCGGTCCAGAGTGCAGCGGGGTTAGCACGGAAGCGGGCAAACGTTTGAAGAGTTGGCGAGACGGTGGTGGCGGGTGCAGCCGAAGTGGCTAGTGAGGGGTTTGGCGCGACGACGAGCATCTGGGCGTTCTGTTTCACGACTTCGGCGGGTGTGTCTATCGCACATGCTACTGCTTCCTGCACAATATGTGTTAGTGTTTAAAAGTTGAGATAGACAGAGAATACTTACAGCACATGTGGATGCGAGCATGTGGATCAGTGGGGAGGGTAGCGATAATACCGCATCCTTCTCAAGACGCGCCTTCGTAGTCTCGTACGTCAAGAAAAATAGCGCAGCTGCGGGAATTGTGAGTTTCGACCTTGCAATAAAGCACAGGTGTGACGAACAGCTAGGCAGACTGGCGGCGACGATGCTCCCGATACCTGCATAGAGTCCACGGAACAGCGCAGCGCGGCTAGTTGCGAGAGAGCCTGCATTCTGCACGTATTGACGAGACTGGATGCGTGTTTTGATAGTGTCGAGAGGGTAGATGAGCATGTCCACCGTGAACGCGGCAAATGCGCCTGCCTGAGCCCAAGAACGCGTTCAGAAACAGTGAGAGCTTCGGCATTGGAACGCACGAGCACAATATTGCTCGTCATTTCAAGCGATGCCAGAAGAGACAAAGGCTGGGAGGCACGAAACGCGTAAGCCGGGACGCAAAAACGCAAAATCTCGCGCCGAAACGGGCAGATCCCCGGCGCTGGCATGACCAAACAACGCGATTCCCCGAGAACGACCTCTAACTGCTCGCCATCTTGTACGCCGAGACGGACATGGGACTTGGCATTCGAGCAGTTGGAATTAAGGGTTTGCGATGTTGGCAAACGCGCATGTTGGTGGTGACAGGGAGAGTCACAATCCGGCAGCTCGCGAGCTGGACGCAGCTTGTCCTTGCTCCACAGTTGCGCACGTAAATCGGCAGAATGAACTGCATCCCCTGGCACCGATGAATACACACTATGGAAATTAGTAACAGGTCTATGTAACTTATATTGCGCATTAACTGTCCTGATTCCCCTATGGTCGCATCCAGCAACCAGGGCCTTGAAGAGCAATGTTATCTTTCACTTCATCACCGCGATGAGTGCTCGAGGCACCAGTGGAGCTACAGCATTAGTGGGACTCTCGTCGGTCAATCAATCGATTCGCGCTCCAAACAACATCACCGGCGTCGCATCTATCTGCGGTCGCATTCCTTCTCGACCACTTCTCCTCCTAAATTAAATGCAGACTGCGGGACGACTTCTGCCGCTTGCACTCCGATCTCCAGGCGTGCAATGAAGCGGATGGAGTCGCATTCTCTGCTGACGACTCTATATCAAATTCCACACCATCATGCTTCCTTTCTGTGTCACTCTTCATCTACCCTCTATAATACCGCGGCTGATACAAAGTACTATCTGACAGTCAACCGCAAGTGGAAGATGTACCTTGTACGCCAGCCGCTTTCGTCCGATTGCTGTCGCTCGCGCTGACTCAGTTCGTCATGTTCACCATAAACTTGAAGCTACGACATGTACACGAAACACAAAAGATATTCAAGACAACAAACTATAACTACATTTGAGAAACAGGTGACGAAATCAGAGAGCATATAAGGTAACAGCCGGTCAAGTATTACAAGCGAGAGTTGCGAGTAGACGCAACGATGTGCGAGGCACATTGGATGGAACAGGTATTCAGTACGAGTAGCCGAATGACACACTTTCGGAACAAGGCCAAGGAAACGACTGAGATATTTCGCTCGATACGGTGTATTCTGTCGCGAGCGGAGGGACGCCGGAGTTCGGTGGCCAGAATGACTGTAATCCGATACCTCCGACGAGCGATGGCCCGTAAGCCGGCGTCAGGCCAAAGAGGTCAAACCCTGGATAAAGAGGGTATAGTGCGGTTGAGTAGTAGTTGCTGCTGACATCGGTGTTGCTAGATCGAAAGGGGTGCACAATCTGCATCGCTGAGTCCGTGATCTGCCATGGGTACTCGGCCCAGTTGCCGCCTGTCGCATTAGTTGGAGTGGGAGAAGGTATTGACCCCTCCGCATCCGAAGTCCAACCCAGATCCAACCCCAACCCGAACGCCCCAGGAGTGGTAGGCGATGTGTTTTTTGACATATACAATGCCGCCTCGGCTGCGCCTACAATTGCCGTAGGCTCGATAGTTACTGAAAGTGTGGGCAATGTTTGTGACTTTACTGAGCTTGTGCCAGGGATGGACGCCGGTGAAGCACCTGGGACACTGATCTTTTCCTCTGATGCGTCAATCATTCCACGGGTAACTGGCTCCGGACGTGAGTGCGATCTGAGTGCAGCCGTCTATTGCAGCGATTATCAGGATTACAGGCGGCAATCGTGTGTTGATAACGGCACGCACGTCCTCCCATTCCCTGACAGCCCTGATGAGGTGTTTGCCGCGAGTACCGGAGATGAAAAGTGACAGTATGAGTTGTGAGCGAGATGTCAAAACTGCACCTTCTGCTGCGCGCTGCATGAATGGCATTAGCGACGGTGGTAGCGCAAGGAGAAGCAAGCGACGATGGGCTATGAATTGCGCGACACACCACGGTGTGCATAAAGGAGGTTAATAGGTGAAGACGTCGCACAGGATTAGAATCTGAGGGCTAGGCAGGGTGGATGCCGCATCGAATATGCGGCGGCCGGCAGGAATTCAATGTTTGAAGAACATACCTTCGCTCGGCGTGAGGATTTTGCATCTTCAGATCGTGCCTTACGGCGCCCCGCATTACCCTTAGGCTGCTTGGCACCCGTAGCTGCAAGGGCCAGACGGTATCTAACATGACGTTGGTCAGGTGGGGCAAAGAAAGGGTGATTACCCACCGAGTGTTGTATTCGGCGTGAACAGACTCAGGCTCAAGCTCCCAGATGCGTGCAGCGATGCGCATTCTCTGAGCAGGTGTTCCCTCGAGAGCACATACCTCTGGATAGCGCTTGGCAAAGTCGTTCTTGTACATCATGAAGGTGTTCGGGACCTTGCGTGGGATGGTGCGCACGGTAACATGTGCCTCAGACGATGACGAGAGCCCTGGCTGTGCGGAAGGTGGGCCTTGATATGCTAATAATCCGCAAATGCAAGGGGAGCACGGGGCTGGCTGACACGGCTCATATCGAGTCAGAGATAGCTGTTGGCAATGGGCGGACATTGAGGGTCAGCTATCGCGCTGGTGAGGCCACTGCTTTATAGCCTTGCGCGCACAACAGCGGATACAATTTCTTCCAGGAAACAGGGGGCATGACCATGGGGGATCCGAGCGGGAACCGACGGGGCGGTAAGTCACAATAACGGCACCCATTCTCCGGTCTCCGGATCGGGACGTTTGCTTGAAACCAGCAATTCGGTCCTCGTTTTGCGCCACCTAGCTACACACACGAGACGTACCTGCGATTGGAATATAAAACACCCCGCTAAATTCGGGGTTGATCCGCAAGTGGCGCGGACCTTGCAGGATGTTATTCGCTCATGAGACACTCGCAGCCTGACCAGACCTGTCATCAGCAAAGGTACGAATTTCTGTGGGCAATTGCGGTAACTGAAACTCATGCTGAACTGTATTCCATTCGCTGTGGCACTTCGAGAGCGGGTAAACGCAATCGACAGCGCGCGTTCGTGCCAACTTAAGGCTAAGTTTGATCTAGTAATACTTAAGGTGGTGTGGACGGGTTGCCGCAAGATAAGCGAACAGCCGCCTGGGCACTTTTGGATAAAGTCGCCAGTACTGGAGATTTCCTGTGGTGACTATGCGTCCTTGGTCGAATATGGATCACTCGTGTCACAGGACACTCAGGTACTCATACTATCGGTCCATAAAGACTCTGCCACGTCCCATTCACGAGGGTGAAAGAGCAGATTGCGAGCCTCTCGGAATGTATCAACATTGGCTCGGTCCAGTCGCAGTCCGGCCATAAAATCATGTTGTACTCCCGTGGGTAACTTTGAAATATTGGTGCTGCAGCGCATTATTAATTCCCTTGCGATACTGGAACGTGTCAATAGGGCTGCTGCGATGTAAACTTCCTGGAGAGATTACGATTCGAGTTTGTTTCTCAAGCTCAGCAAACCCCGCCTCCAACTCCTGTAAAAGTTTCTCAGTAGGATCTGTAACGTATTAGCGCCGAGTTATGAAGATCCTCACCTTGACCAAAGTTGGTTTCGATGTATTCGCAAATTGATACGTCGCGGTTCAGCTGCTCCACATTGTATAGATCATGCCGAACAGCATGAAGCTTTTAATTTGCCGCTCGGACGATTGGAAAAGAGAAATGGCCAAAGAGCACGAGACTAGCACTCCACGCAGTTGCGCTCTCGCGATATCATATGCAACCAGTTCTATGACCCCAATGATCAGCTTGATAGGAAGAGACGGTAATGTTCACATCCCAGACTCCCACCTGGCCAATGTGGGCGAAGAATTTTAGTGTGTTGCCTGAATAAGACGAGCTTGGCATGTTGGCTTCCAAGCGCCGGATCGTATAGATTGCCCTCAGTTAAGTACCTTCCAACGATGTACAGAATTGCTGCGAAAAATAATGAATGGGACCGAGACTTGACGAGGGCAAGATCGCAGCACCATGAAGTCGCATCGTCGCGACAACGCAGTACATTTTATTACACGGCGAGCTGACCAGCTGGATGTCTACTGCCAAAATTGTATTGAGAGGTTATGCAAAGTACGCGAGCAGGAACGAATGGTTTCTCCTGCGACAAGTAAAACGCCAGCAATAGCTAAATCAGACCGGACCAATGGGGAGTAAATAATTTGCGGGGGCGACAGAGGCTCGATGAAGGGTCAATTGCGGCAAGGGTTCGAATAGAAAAGGAAGGTAGTGGCGGCCGGGTGTGGCCGATGAGAAGAAAGGGTCCGGAGGGCTTATTCGAGCGCGGACGGCTTGCGCGCGTTTCTCGCACCGCTCTCGTGCATCCAAAAACTTGTACACCAGCTCTCGTCTCTTGCCCTCGTCATCTTCTTTCCCATCACAAGCACCTCCGTCTCGTCACTGCTGCCTGTATTCTCTCATCGCTCGTGCGTACTCGAAAATTTTCGTTTCGTGCAAAGCAGAACGTGCTGACGCAAGTTTTCTTGATTCTGCTACGCGTTTCCCGTTCAACTCTGACTACGTGCGCGTGCTTGGCTGACTACGTGCGCGGTGCTTGGTGCGTGGGTCACGATTGTGGTGCGGATGCTGTTTGGACGTTGGTCCGGCCGATGCTCGCGGCATCGACCTGACCCTACGCGCTCGTCGTTTCGTGCAATCTTCTCTGTGACCCCTCGTTAATCTTTCGATCTCAAATGTAAACCATCGCGATGTGCACCATGTTCCTTACTCCCTAACCTGATCATCGCCCTGTGTGACTCTCGCATTCTTGATCGCTGGCTCTTGCTTCTCCGTGTAATGTTCGTCGTAATTGAACTCGGCTACGCTGCCCACACCATCTCTGGTCCTCGCTTCGTTCGTGCCGCACCCACAAGTCCCTCCCTTGAATTCCTTCATCATGTCATTATTCGCATATTTGCGCCATGTCACCCGCCGATCTACTTGTCTCATCTCTCTCGCGCATATGCCATGTTCACTCGTCGTTCGATCCGTGACATATTATCGCAAAAACAGACCGTCGTCCAGAATAATGGCCTCCCCTGCTCCAATTCACGCCCCAGTTGTTCCAACCTCGGGTTCTCCTGCGCCTACCGCCGGTGACATCAATGGCAGCGGTACGTCGCCGTAGCCTCTTCTTTCTGCGCATCTGAGCCTTCTTCTAGGTCCCGCCCCGTCCACCTCTGGCCTGCACCACAACGTTGTCCCGTCCGAAGTCGGCTGGCAATTCGTCCCTCAGTACTATACTTTTGTCAACAAATCGCCCAACCGCCTGCACAAGTTCTACACCCGCAATTCCACCTTCATCCACGGCACGGAGGGTGAGGAGATCAGTGTGTGCTATGGCCAGCAGGTGAGTTGCGCCGGTTTCCGCGGCGGCAAGTCATCACAGTCAACTGACTCGAATATTAGGACATCCACCAGCGTATCATGCAGATCGGATACCAGGACTGCAAGGTGTTCATCCACTCGGTCGATGCGCAGTCCAGCGCTGCCGGTGGTATCATCATACAGGTGATCGGCGAAATGTCAAACGCGGGCGAGTCGTACCGCAAGTTCGTCCAGACCTTCTTCCTCGCCGAGCAGCCCAACGGGTACTTTGTCCTAAACGACATCTTCCGCTTCCTCAAGGAAGATACAGCCGGCGAGGATGAAGAGGACGATGTTGCTGCTCCTGCTCCTGCGCCGGCGCACTCTACCTCCTCTGCGCCGATTGAGTGGCCACAGCAGACTGCTACACCGGTGCCCGAGGCCGAGCCGGCCACGGTGCCGGAGCCCCCGCGTGAGCCCACTCCGCCGCCTGTTGAGAAGCCTGCTCGTGAGTGGCATTGCTTTTTAGGGCACGATGACGCTAACGTTCATCCTTTCGTGTAGCCGAGCCGGAGCTCGTCCCGGAGCCGCCAGTCGTCGAGGAGCCCAAGTCGAACGGCATTGTCGAGCCCACGCCCACGCCGGCTGTCGTACGCGAACCGACCCCGGAGCCCGAGGCAAAAGAAGCGGGTCCGTATTGTCTGTCGCTGTCCACATTATAGTCCTAACTCGGTCCACGATATGTAGAGCCAACCCCAGCCCCACCATCCCCCGCACCAGAGGCTCCGCCTGTTGCCGAGGCACCCGCCCCTGTCGCGCCTGTTCCCGCTCCCGCAGCCGCTCCTGCTCCTGCTCCTGCCCCTGCCCAACCGCCTGCGCCACCCAAGCCGAAGACATGGGCCAACCTCGCGGCAAGCGGCGCTGGCGCGTGGGGCACTAACAGCAGTGCTGCGCGTGCGGTCAGCGTTCAGGCGAAGCCGGCCGTGGTAAAGGTGCGCCCATGTCTTCTATATGGGGTTTTAGCTCCGAAAGTTAACATGACTCCATCCCCATCGGTGTCATCGTGTAGCCTGCTCCACCGGCTCCTGCTCCTGCGCCTGCCCCTCCAGCTGCTCCGCGACCTGCATCTGGAACTGCGGTACGCATGCTCTCCAATCATGCTTCTTAGGTCGCTGACGCTGCTCTACTATCGCGCGCCTATGCTTATGTTCAGACCCCTGCTGGTGATGGAGACCACCCGAACTACACGGCGGCAACCACACTTACGAACGGGCAGTGCTTTGTCAAGGTTTGTCGTGCCCACAATTCTTTGGTCGATGGCAGCTGACTCTTCTCAGGGTGTAACAGAGACTGTGTCGACGAATGTCCTGAAGGACGTGCTTACAACTCGCTTTGGTGCCATCAAGGAGCTCGACATTGTCCGGTCCAAGGTGCGCGACCTTGTACTGATCCCGCCTTGACGCAATACTCACTCTCAACTGCGTTCAGGCTTGCGCCTTCCTTGAGTTCACGTCTCCCGAAAGCGCGCGCCGGGCTGTCATTGCTTGTCTCCCCGTCGGCCAAGGTGGCGAAGGCGGTATCCGCATCGAGGTATGTACACATTTTACCTGCTGCGACACCACATTTTAACTCAATCTCCCAGGGTGCCGGCGAGAACGGTGGTCCGCAGCGTATCACGGTCGAGGCGCGCAAGGAGCGCGGCGACCGTCCTCCACCACGCCCACACCGCGGCGGCGTGCCTCCATCGCCTGCCGCTGACGGACGTGGATCGTTTCGTGGGCGTGCAGGCCCGCCTCCCGTTGGCGGTGCCGCTGGTCGGGGACGGGGTGCGCCACCACCTGGCGGTGCCAAGGCGTAAGCGGGGTGAACTGAATAGTTGAACGACAAAATGGGCTCATGTGTGCGCACGGTCCTCGTTTCTGTCTGTTGTTCTGTCTATGATGGTCATTCTTGTCTGTGCTTTTCACCACGATTTCCATCCCCATGTTCAATCCTTTTCCTGATGCATGGCATGTGTCGCGCGTTTCGTGCTTCGCGATCCAACTTTCTTCCTCATCGTGTCTCAAAAAGTATGCCTTTCCAATACATAGCTTGTCAAACGCGCGGCGACGTGCACTACCCGAGGGTTCTCACTTTCACATCGTAGGGCTGTGAAATTTCGCCGTTCAACCAGAGGCGGTTGAGCCTCTTGAACGAGTGGAATGGGTGCTCCGCGTCATTGCTTGCCCAGCATCCTCCTCACCATCCTCTGATGCGAGGTCATCCTCTTGTTTGTGTTGCCCGCGTGTCGGGATAAGCTACCCCTGTCCTGACGCGCACGGCCTGAACATAACAGCCATGAGCAGAGGTAAATACATAGGTGCATTCATTCGTCGCTCCTTCACCGGTTATTGAATTGAAATAGTAAGCCACCGTATATGACCAAACGCGGATGAGGAAGACCGTCGGGCAATGTAGGATTGGGAAAGGGTTCTCGAAGCTGCACCTCATCTCGCAAGTGTCAACTGGCGCTTTGTGGGGCTGGCATCTGAGGGGCTTCTCCCGGATCGATCAAGGGTGATCTTCCCAGCCGGAGGAAAATAACGGCAAAGGCTCAGGCAAGGCAGTCATTCGACATCGTCTCCCATCGGAGGTAGTGGCAGTCATTGACCTGCATGCGGGTCGGTAGTGGCAGTCATATTGACCTGCGTGCGGGTCGATAGTTGGCCACGTGCTTTTTCCACAACAAAATGTCCTATGGTATACAGATGCAGCGGGAAGTTGCTATCATCATTCACTTAATCTCTTTGCCCAGAGGCGTATACTTGATCCTCAGCAGGACGCAGTTGCGCATGAGGTTGAACATAATGTTTATATAGTCGCCCTCTACCTAGTTCCTCATTGAGCCAACGAGCAGGCAGCGTCTGAATTCATTTACTTACCTTTATGCCCGTTATGGCGGTGGCTGCATTGTGGAAGAGTTCCAACTTTCTCTCATCGAATTCCTTATCTCCCCACCACCTACTACTTACACCGTGGAAGGGTACCTTCCTGCACCTTTGTAGCCCTTGGCCTAGAGGGCCGGGCAGTAACTGTATTAGGGGTAATCGGATCTTCTCTTTTGAACTGTATCTTCAGAATTTTGATACCGTGACGGGCTACACGGGAATTCTCTTATTAGGCAGGCAACACTGATCACAGGCTACAGCCTGTTGCACTGCCTCAGAACCCTTGAAACGATAAATTACGCTAATTCCACTATTTGCCGACATGTCACGGTCTTTTACGGTGGCTGTGCAAAGGAAATCTCGTCCGGAAAAAAATCGGCAATATTTGTTTCTTGATGCACCACTTTAGAGCAATGGCGGACCTACAAGTGAAACTTAAATTTGTTTTAAATAAATTTATAATGATGTGAGGGGAGTCACAGGGGTTCAACCTCAGGTTTGCCGTCAGAAGGGGGTAAGTGAGTCCTGAGGAGGGGACAACCTTCTCACTGAGCAGCGAGCTGGACCCCTACAGTAGTCATTCTAATGATCATCTGTCATACCCGGAGGAGATAACTTGCTTTCATGGTCATATTGAAAGTGGGTTCCACTTTGCGATCAGGTGGTCGAAGTGGTGCACACCAACACCAACACGCCCAGAATGTGGAACCCAGAACATTCTGATCAGATGTGACCATTTAAACATCTGTGTACACAATGGACCAAGATAAATGTCATTTAATGTGTGACCTGATGTGCTCTGGTTCCACTTTATGGCCGGGGAGGTCGAGGTGGTGCACACCAACACCAACATACCCAGAAAGTGGAACCTGTGATAGCCTGATCAGATGCAACCACATCATCATCTAAAGGACTTGCACAGTGACATAGACAGTATTGCATTGCATCTCATCCCTTTCCCAGAGCTGGCTCTACCTGAATGCAACATCGCATCTAGACATAGATTGAACTAAGATGAAGGTATCAGATAACAATCTTGATATACATTACAGATGCTACAATTGTGGGAAAACATCAGCTAAACAGTTGCTTGAACTGTTCATGATATAGCAGCACCTGACAGCATGTGCCCCACATAAATCTTTGTGAAATTGATAGGCAAAGACTGTGCACTGCTAAAACAGAGAATAAATTCTGAGTCATGTTGAGTGATGTTTGTATGATATAAAAAAATACAGCAAGCAATTCACTTAGGCCGTTCAAAAGATAGACCACTTGAAAACTGCCCTAAGTCAAAATAGTGTGGACATGAAAGAGAGGAAATTGATGGAAAGGTGGAGATTTGGGGTCGAAAGCAGTGGAAATTGTTGATCAAAATTGACGAGAGTGCGTATATCGCATGTTGGCGCACAGATGGGTTAAGACACACAGGCGGATTTTGACAACAGAACACAAGGGAATGATGGAATTTCAGGTGCATAAAACATTCAGATTTGAGAGCAATAGGTGGTAGGAGGGATGGGGCGAGTGTGACGATTTCAAGTGTGGGAAACACGGATGAATCGAGAGACATGGACGGATTGCGCAAGCAGAACACAGTTGAAATGCGTAAGGTTGAACGTTTAGAGTGTGTTGGTTCGAGTGGGAGATGTCAGACAGGTTTGTGAGGGAGACGGGATGAGATCGAGAGTGGTTTGCACCGAGTGAGGGCCAGAACCGCGGGCAGAAGTCACACAGAATCGCAGGCAGAAGTCGGTGGGAGCCGCGGGCAAAAGTCAAAATAGTGTGGACATGAAAGAGAGGAAATTGATGGAAAGGTGGAGATTTGGGGTCGAAAGCAGTGGAAATTGTTGATCAAAATTGACGAGAGTGCGTATATCGCATGTTGGCGCACAGATGGGTTAAGACACACAGGCGGATTTTGACAACAGAACACAAGGGAATGATGGAATTTCAGGTGCATAAAACATTCAGATTTGAGAGCAATAGGTGGTAGGAGGGATGGGGCGAGTGTGACGATTTCAAGTGTGGGAAACACGGATGAATCGAGAGACATGGACGGATTGCGCAAGCAGAACACAGTTGAAATGCGTAAGGTTGAACGTTTAGAGTGTGTTGGTTCGAGTGGGAGATGTCAGACAGGTTTGTGAGGGAGACGGGATGAGATCGAGAGTGGTTTGCACCGAGTGAGGGCCAGAACCGCGGGCAGAAGTCACACAGAATCGCAGGCAGAAGTCGGTGGGAGCCGCGGGCAAAAGTCAAAATAGTGTGGACATGAAAGAGAGGAAATTGATGGAAAGGTGGAGATTTGGGGTCGAAAGCAGTGGAAATTGTTGATCAAAATTGACGAGAGTGCGTATATCGCATGTTGGCGCACAGATGGGTTAAGACACACAGGCGGATTTTGACAACAGAACACAAGGGAATGATGGAATTTCAGGTGCATAAAACATTCAGATTTGAGAGCAATAGGTGGTAGGAGGGATGGGGCGAGTGTGACGATTTCAAGTGTGGGAAACACGGATGAATCGAGAGACATGGACGGATTGCGCAAGCAGAACACAGTTGAAATGCGTAAGGTTGAACGTTTAGAGTGTGTTGGTTCGAGTGGGAGATGTCAGACAGGTTTGTGAGGGAGACGGGATGAGATCGAGAGTGGTTTGCACCGAGTGAGGGCCAGAACCGCGGGCAGAAGTCACACAGAATCGCAGGCAGAAGTCGGTGGGAGCCGCGGGCAAAAGTCAAAATAGTGTGGACATGAAAGAGAGGAAATTGATGGAAAGGTGGAGATTTGGGGTCGAAAGCAGTGGAAATTGTTGATCAAAATTGACGAGAGTGCGTATATCGCATGTTGGCGCACAGATGGGTTAAGACACACAGGCGGATTTTGACAACAGAACACAAGGGAATGATGGAATTTCAGGTGCATAAAACATTCAGATTTGAGAGCAATAGGTGGTAGGAGGGATGGGGCGAGTGTGACGATTTCAAGTGTGGGAAACACGGATGAATCGAGAGACATGGACGGATTGCGCAAGCAGAACACAGTTGAAATGCGTAAGGTTGAACGTTTAGAGTGTGTTGGTTCGAGTGGGAGATGTCAGACAGGTTTGTGAGGGAGACGGGATGAGATCGAGAGTGGTTTGCACCGAGTGAGGGCCAGAACCGCGGGCAGAAGTCACACAGAATCGCAGGCAGAAGTCGGTGGGAGCCGCGGGCAAAAGTCAAAATAGTGTGGACATGAAAGAGAGGAAATTGATGGAAAGGTGGAGATTTGGGGTCGAAAGCAGTGGAAATTGTTGATCAAAATTGACGAGAGTGCGTATATCGCATGTTGGCGCACAGATGGGTTAAGACACACAGGCGGATTTTGACAACAGAACACAAGGGAATGATGGAATTTCAGGTGCATAAAACATTCAGATTTGAGAGCAATAGGTGGTAGGAGGGATGGGGCGAGTGTGACGATTTCAAGTGTGGGAAACACGGATGAATCGAGAGACATGGACGGATTGCGCAAGCAGAACACAGTTGAAATGCGTAAGGTTGAACGTTTAGAGTGTGTTGGTTCGAGTGGGAGATGTCAGACAGGTTTGTGAGGGAGACGGGATGAGATCGAGAGTGGTTTGCACCGAGTGAGGGCCAGAACCGCGGGCAGAAGTCACACAGAATCGCAGGCAGAAGTCGGTGGGAGCCGCGGGCAAAAGTCAAAATAGTGTGGACATGAAAGAGAGGAAATTGATGGAAAGGTGGAGATTTGGGGTCGAAAGCAGTGGAAATTGTTGATCAAAATTGACGAGAGTGCGTATATCGCATGTTGGCGCACAGATGGGTTAAGACACACAGGCGGATTTTGACAACAGAACACAAGGGAATGATGGAATTTCAGGTGCATAAAACATTCAGATTTGAGAGCAATAGGTGGTAGGAGGGATGGGGCGAGTGTGACGATTTCAAGTGTGGGAAACACGGATGAATCGAGAGACATGGACGGATTGCGCAAGCAGAACACAGTTGAAATGCGTAAGGTTGAACGTTTAGAGTGTGTTGGTTCGAGTGGGAGATGTCAGACAGGTTTGTGAGGGAGACGGGATGAGATCGAGAGTGGTTTGCACCGAGTGAGGGCCAGAACCGCGGGCAGAAGTCACACAGAATCGCAGGCAGAAGTCGGTGGGAGCCGCGGGCAAAAGTCAAAATAGTGTGGACATGAAAGAGAGGAAATTGATGGAAAGGTGGAGATTTGGGGTCGAAAGCAGTGGAAATTGTTGATCAAAATTGACGAGAGTGCGTATATCGCATGTTGGCGCACAGATGGGTTAAGACACACAGGCGGATTTTGACAACAGAACACAAGGGAATGATGGAATTTCAGGTGCATAAAACATTCAGATTTGAGAGCAATAGGTGGTAGGAGGGATGGGGCGAGTGTGACGATTTCAAGTGTGGGAAACACGGATGAATCGAGAGACATGGACGGATTGCGCAAGCAGAACACAGTTGAAATGCGTAAGGTTGAACGTTTAGAGTGTGTTGGTTCGAGTGGGAGATGTCAGACAGGTTTGTGAGGGAGACGGGATGAGATCGAGAGTGGTTTGCACCGAGTGAGGGCCAGAACCGCGGGCAGAAGTCACACAGAATCGCAGGCAGAAGTCGGTGGGAGCCGCGGGCAAAAGTCAAAATAGTGTGGACATGAAAGAGAGGAAATTGATGGAAAGGTGGAGATTTGGGGTCGAAAGCAGTGGAAATTGTTGATCAAAATTGACGAGAGTGCGTATATCGCATGTTGGCGCACAGATGGGTTAAGACACACAGGCGGATTTTGACAACAGAACACAAGGGAATGATGGAATTTCAGGTGCATAAAACATTCAGATTTGAGAGCAATAGGTGGTAGGAGGGATGGGGCGAGTGTGACGATTTCAAGTGTGGGAAACACGGATGAATCGAGAGACATGGACGGATTGCGCAAGCAGAACACAGTTGAAATGCGTAAGGTTGAACGTTTAGAGTGTGTTGGTTCGAGTGGGAGATGTCAGACAGGTTTGTGAGGGAGACGGGATGAGATCGAGAGTGGTTTGCACCGAGTGAGGGCCAGAACCGCGGGCAGAAGTCACACAGAATCGCAGGCAGAAGTCGGTGGGAGCCGCGGGCAAAAGTCAAAATAGTGTGGACATGAAAGAGAGGAAATTGATGGAAAGGTGGAGATTTGGGGTCGAAAGCAGTGGAAATTGTTGATCAAAATTGACGAGAGTGCGTATATCGCATGTTGGCGCACAGATGGGTTAAGACACACAGGCGGATTTTGACAACAGAACACAAGGGAATGATGGAATTTCAGGTGCATAAAACATTCAGATTTGAGAGCAATAGGTGGTAGGAGGGATGGGGCGAGTGTGACGATTTCAAGTGTGGGAAACACGGATGAATCGAGAGACATGGACGGATTGCGCAAGCAGAACACAGTTGAAATGCGTAAGGTTGAACGTTTAGAGTGTGTTGGTTCGAGTGGGAGATGTCAGACAGGTTTGTGAGGGAGACGGGATGAGATCGAGAGTGGTTTGCACCGAGTGAGGGCCAGAACCGCGGGCAGAAGTCACACAGAATCGCAGGCAGAAGTCGGTGGGAGCCGCGGGCAAAAGTCAAAATAGTGTGGACATGAAAGAGAGGAAATTGATGGAAAGGTGGAGATTTGGGGTCGAAAGCAGTGGAAATTGTTGATCAAAATTGACGAGAGTGCGTATATCGCATGTTGGCGCACAGATGGGTTAAGACACACAGGCGGATTTTGACAACAGAACACAAGGGAATGATGGAATTTCAGGTGCATAAAACATTCAGATTTGAGAGCAATAGGTGGTAGGAGGGATGGGGCGAGTGTGACGATTTCAAGTGTGGGAAACACGGATGAATCGAGAGACATGGACGGATTGCGCAAGCAGAACACAGTTGAAATGCGTAAGGTTGAACGTTTAGAGTGTGTTGGTTCGAGTGGGAGATGTCAGACAGTTTGTGAGGGAGACGGGATGAGATCGAGAGTGGTTTGCACCGAGTGAGGGCCAGAACCGCGGGCAGAAGTCACACAGAATCGCAGGCAGAAGTCGGTGGGAGCCGCGGGCAAAAGTCAAAATAGTGTGGACATGAAAGAGAGGAAATTGATGGAAAGGTGGAGATTTGGGGTCGAAAGCAGTGGAAATTGTTGATCAAAATTGACGAGAGTGCGTATATCGCATGTTGGCGCACAGATGGGTTAAGACACACAGGCGGATTTTGACAACAGAACACAAGGGAATGATGGAATTTCAGGTGCATAAAACATTCAGATTTGAGAGCAATAGGTGGTAGGAGGGATGGGGCGAGTGTGACGATTTCAAGTGTGGGAAACACGGATGAATCGAGAGACATGGACGGATTGCGCAAGCAGAACACAGTTGAAATGCGTAAGGTTGAACGTTTAGAGTGTGTTGGTTCGAGTGGGAGATGTCAGACAGGTTTGTGAGGGAGACGGGATGAGATCGAGAGTGGTTTGCACCGAGTGAGGGCCAGAACCGCGGGCAGAAGTCACACAGAATCGCAGGCAGAAGTCGAGTGGAGCCGCAGGCAAAAGTCAAAATAGTGTGGACATGAAAGAGAGGAAATTGATGGAAAGGTGGAGATTTGGGTCGAAAGCAGTGGAAATTGTTGATCAAAAGTGACGAGAGTGCGTATATCGCATGTTGGCGCACAGATGGGTTAAGACACACAGGCGGATTTTGACAACAGAACACAAGGGAATGATGGAATTTCAGGTGCATAAAACATTCAGATTTGAGAGCAATAGGTGGTAGGAGGGATGGGGCGAGTGTGACGATTTCAAGTGTGGGAAACACGGATGAATCGAGAGACATGGACGGATTGCGCAAGCAGAACACAGTTGAAATGCGTAAGGTTGAACGTTTAGAGTGTGTTGGTTCGAGTGGGAGATGTCAGACAGTTTGTGAGGGAGACGGGATGAGATCGAGAGTGGTTTGCACCGAGTGAGGGCCAGAACCGCGGGCAGAAGTCACACAGAATCGCAGGCAGAAGTCGGTGGGAGCCGCAGGCAAAAGTCAAAATAGTGTGGACATGAAAGAGAGGAAATTGATGGAAAGGTGGAGATTTGGGGTCGAAAGCAGTGGAAATTGTTGATCAAAATTGACGAGAGTGCGTATATCGCATGTTGGCGCACAGATGGGTTAGACACACAGGCGGATTTTGACAACAGAACACAAGGGAATGATGGAATTTCAGGTGCATAAAACATTCAGATTTGAGAGCAATAGGTGGTAGGAGGGATGGGGCGAGTGTGACGATTTCAAGTGTGGGAAACACGGATGAATCGAGAGACATGGACGGATTGCGCAAGCAGAACACAGTTGAAATGCAGTAAGGTTGAACGTTTAGAGTGTGTTGGTTCGAGTGGGAGATGTCAGACAGGTTTGTGAGGGAGACGGGATGAGATCGAGAGTGGTTTGCACCGAGTGAGGGCCAGAACCGCGGGCAGAAGTCACACAGAATCGCAGGCAGAAGTCGGTGGGAGCGCGGGCAAAAGTCAAAATAGTGTGGACATGAAAGAGAGGAAATTGATGGAAAGGTGGAGATTTGGGGTCGAAAGCAGTGGAAATTGTTGATCAAAATTGACGAGAGTGCGTATATCGCATGTTGGCGCACAGATGGGTTAGACACACAGGCGGATTTTGACAACAGAACACAAGGGAATGATGGAATTTCAGGTGCATAAAACATTCAGATTTGAGAGCAATAGGTGGTAGGAGGGATGGGGCGAGTGTGACGATTTCAAGTGTGGGAAACACGGATGAATCGAGAGACATGGACGGATTGCGCAAGCAGAACACAGTTGAAATGCGTAAGGTTGAACGTTTAGAGTGTGTTGGTTCGAGTGGGAGATGTCAGACAGGTTTGTGAGGGAGACGGGATGAGATCGAGAGTGGTTTGCACCGAGTGAGGGCCAGAACCGCGGGCAGAAGTCACACAGAATCGCAGGCAGAAGTCGGTGGGAGCCGCGGGCAAAAGTCAAAATAGTGTGGACATGAAAGAGAGGAAATTGATGGAAAGGTGGAGA